>SNQJ01S0017457.1:97511-134222 GCA_010110895.2 Picea sitchensis
CCTTGGAGGAAGAAGGGACCCAAAGTCCTCTTTCTTCTTGGTGTTTTCTTTCACTAATATAATCCTTGCCATTGGTAACATGAGTCTTATTGGTTTTTTGTTCTTATATCCTTATGCTCAATAGTTTAGTTGTTCTTTTATTTCTTAGTTTAATTCTTAGTTGTTCTTTTATATTTCTTTCTCTAACCCTTTTCCTTTACAACTGTCCTACTTATCTAACCCAACTAAGCTTGTAATCACCTCTATTTTTCTCATCTAGGTGGCAAAAGAGGCGCAACAAGGAGGGTTCAAGTTGCAACAGATCAATGTTGATTTGAGAGTATCTGACTTTTGGGGTGTAGACACCATGAGGGGCATGTTGTCAAACCAAATCATCATCCCTTGTTGTGATACAAATATGCCCTATTTTGAGAGCTCTGACATAATCTGACCATATACCAACATAGTCCTCCCCCATCCCAAGTGTTTCATCCTCCTTCCATTCTTGTCCCCAGATCATAGTTATGTCCATATCTACATCCTGGGAAAGGTGGAAAATCCCTTCACCGTCCAACCGATCTAGCAGGCTCTGGGGGAGCATATGGTTTCTACAACTCCCCGGCCAGGGACCAATACCCACCTTGATTTTTGTGCTTCTTCCAACTTGCAGGTCCCTACCACCTGGAAAGAGATGATAAGTTATCCCATAAGTTGAATTGAGTTATCCCATTGATCCACATTTACAAAATACAAAAACATTCATTTCTTAAGTTACCAAGCACCTTTGGTCTACAACCACAAAGGGTTTCTTGGAGTGATAACAGGATCCCTCCGCCTAACAATTTTAGTGATAAACTCTACAAAAGTATACATACCCTACCCCTCTGAATTTGAACTTATAACTTCTTGAGAAGAAATACATTTTTTTTTATATATTTAATAAAAAAAATACCAATCTCTTAGACTTAAATGGTTATATCAAGATCTCATCTAACTATTTTAGATTTTAAATCTATATGTAAAAAAAATCAATCTATTCACAATTAAGAAAAATCAATATACGATCCCAAAAATAGATCAGTTAAACAATTCCGTTAGCATTTAATTACAATGTAAATCACCAAGAACATGTCACCTGATTGGCCTAAATGTAAGGTTGAATTCCCGTGGTCAGCGGGACTGTGACCATATGGGTAAAGATGAAACAGATTAAGAAAAAACCGTTTGCGAAAACGACTCAATGTCCATACAGCTGGATTTATTGAACGCTACAATATCGAAAACCTATCAAAGGACATGCACACCCTAACACACTATTTAAGCACAATGAGGTTGCCAAGAATGTGACAGGTTAGTGTATTAACTCTTCAGTGTTTTAAGTTTCCGAGAAGGCAATGCTTCATTTTGCCTGTCATATAGCTCTAGATTTCCCTTCGATTCTGTTTCAGGGTTCTTATTTTGTAAACGGATTGGCGTAGACTGATATGGAGGCGGTGAAACGGACTTCCACAATGGTTTCCCGGGCAATCTCATGGTCGTTGTTGTTATTAGTGTTGTGTCTGTGTCAACAGTTGGTGGTGGGATATGCCAGCAATGGACGCAAGACATTCATTGTTCAAGTTGACGGTATCTCAAAACCGACAGTTTTTCCCACTCACGACCACTGGTACAGATCAACAGTTGCATCTGCTATCACGGACGTCCTCGGAACAGATTCGGGCACTGATATGGATGCAGAAAAAGACCATAAATTGCTGTGTGTTTATAACACGGTGTTGCATGGCTTCTCTGCAAGGCTAACAGAGGAGGAAGCCGCTAAGATGGAAAAAACACCGGGCGTTATCGCCATGATCCCGGATCGTGCACGCCAGCTTCGCACGACGCGGTCCCCTTACTTCCTCGGCCTTGACACGCCAAACGGAAGTGGTCTTTGGGCGGATTCCGATTACGGTTCTGATGTGGTGATCGGTTTGCTGGACTCAGGGATCTGGCCGGAACGGCGGAGCTTCAGTGATCAGGGTATGAGCCCCGTTCCCAAGCACTGGAAAGGCGAATGCGAGAGTGGAGTCAGATTCCCCAAGTCCCTGTGCAATCGGAAACTGGTGGGAGCACGTTTTTTCAGCGAAGGCTACGAAGCGAGGTATGGTCCCATGAACGAGACCCTGGAGTTCCGTTCAGCGCGGGATTCGGACGGACATGGCACGCACACCGCCTCCACCGCCGCGGGCAGATACGTTGAGGGAGCCAGCATGATGGGGTATGCGCAGGGAATCGCCAAAGGAATAGCGCCCCAGGCACGTATTGCGATCTACAAGGTCTGTTGGGCCTCTGGCTGCTTGGATTCAGACATACTCTCTGCTCTCGACAAGGCGGTAGACGACGGAGTGAACGTTCTTTCTCTGTCGATCGGAGGCGGATCCTTTCCTTATGATGTAGACAGCGTTGCGATCGGCACCTTCGAGGCGGTGAAGCGGGGGGTGTTCGTTTCTGCGTCAGCGGGAAACGACGGCCCAAAAGTGTCGGTCGAAAACGCGGCCCCCTGGATCACAACTGTGGGGGCCGGCACTCTGGATCGTAACTTTCCCGCGGATGTCCGGCTTGGCAACGGGGCGGTCATCCCTGGCGTGTCGTTGTACAGCGGAAAGGGATTGAGCGACCGACGTCTGGTGCCTATTGTCTATGGTGGGGACGCTGCGCAGGAGGGCAACGGCAACAAATCCTTGTCTTCTGTGTGCATGGAGGACTCTTTGGATCCCAAGGTCGTCAGCGGCAAGATAGTGTTGTGTGAGCGTGGGGGGAATTCCAGGGCGGCCAAGGGGGCTGTGGTTAAGCAGGCGGGAGGTGTGGGAATGATTCTTTCTAACACCGCTTCTGATGGCGAAGGGCCCTCTGCGGACGCCCATCTGCTCCCCGCCACTGCAGTGGGCAGAGCTGCTGGGGATTCGATCCGCAGATACATCAAATCAACCAGAAACCCGCTGCTGGGGATTCGATCCGCAGATACATCAAATCAACCAAAAACCCCACCGCCACCATAACATTTTATGGCACCCAATTTGGGGCTAAGCCGGCTCCTGTCGTAGCTTCCTTTTCGAGCAGAGGGCCCAATTCCATAACACCGGAAATTCTCAAACCCGACATTATAGCCCCGGGTGCGAACATTCTGGCTGCTTGGACCGACGCGGTTGCTCCT
This sequence comes from Picea sitchensis, assembly GCA_010110895.2. NCBI lineage: Eukaryota > Viridiplantae > Streptophyta > Pinopsida > Pinales > Pinaceae > Picea > Picea sitchensis. The sequence continues at coordinate 100,684 of SNQJ01S0017457.1, forward strand.
ACACGCCTCTCAATCGACCAAAGGCGAACGGAGTTCAATATAATATCTGGGACCTCCATGTCATGCCCTCACATTAGCGGGGTCGCTGCGTTGCTCAAAGGAGCACATCCCGACTGGAGCCCCGCCGCCATCAAATCTGCTATCATGACGACTGCTTACACTCAAGACAATTTTAATAACAGCTTGGTGCCAATTGCGGATGAAGCCACGGGAAATGCTTCCACACCTTTTGATTTCGGCGCAGGTCACGTGGATCCCCAGAGAGCTATGGATCCTGGGCTCATTTACGATCTAGGCGTCGAAGACTATGTCAACTTTCTATGCAGTCTTAGTTATCGTGAAGAATCCATCAGGGTTATCACCCGGACAAATGCTAGTTGTCCTGCTCAAAAAGGACAGCCTGGGAATCTCAATTATCCCTCATTTTCTGCTGTTTTCGATGAGAGGCAGTCTTCTAATCTGTCCACAAGCTTCTTCAGAACGGTCACAATTGTCGGTCCTACTATTTCAACTTACACGGCCACCGTGAGTGCTCCAAGAGGGGTAGAGGTGACAGTGGAGCCGAGAATGCTAAAATTTGCCAAGAGAGACGAGAAGTTGAGCTTCACGCTGAGCGTCAGCGCCAAGCCCCTGGAATTTGTCCCAGGAACGGCCAATTCAGAAACAGTCTTTGGGTCACTGGCCTGGAGCGATGGCAAGTACGTTGTACGGAGCCCAATTGTAGTAACCAGACAATCTTAGCAGGTTTTTGGTCCTCATCTTTTTTCTGTATTTGAGTTGTTATGTTATCAGATACAGAGAGGACAGAATAATGGATCTCATGAAGATCGAAAGGCACTTTGGTTTCTTGCTTCGTGGTTATTTGAAGTGAAACATTCTCGCTTCCCTGTTTTTGGTTGTGTTGTTGTTATGTTATCAAATACAAAGCATAATAGGATCTACTTTGGTTTCTTGCTTAAACATTCTCATTCACTCCGTGTTTTCGGTTGTGCTCGCAATCTCATGGTTTTGGCTTGGTTTGGCTTTTGCTCAAGGCACCTATAATGGGAGGGAAACTACAGGCTGTCTACATCGAAGGCTGTTAAAAAAGAACTGAGATCTTAATTTCGTCAATCTTGATTTCGTCATTCCAGGGAATCCACTTCCATCATATGAATTTAATATAGAATTAGATTATCTATGCAAGAAAGCCCTTACGTTCTTAAAAAACATTCTTTTTTATTAAGCTTCGGATTCTTTTTTATTAAGCTTGGGAGATGGGATAAGCAGGTTTTTATCTCATCATTAAACTTTTTTCTAGCGTTGGTAGGATGGTGGGCATGAAATTTTGGTAGGATGGTGGCATGAAATTTTGTCAGTTTTTTCATATTTTAAAATTTTGGATTTTTTTAGAAATAGTGTATTGAAATTGTTATGAGCCTTTTGGTTTGAATACAGTGATTTTCCAACAACTGGAAATCTTTTGTATGAAAAGTTTTTTTTTTTTTTTAAATGTAAAAAATTATATATTAATATAATTGATGAAAATTTTCTATTTAAAAAAAATTTAAAACAAAAGTATAATGGATTACCAAGTTTGTAAAAAGTTTATAACTTTAATGGTTAGAATACGGTCATTTTAATGTCTATTCATTAAACATTATAAAGAAAATATGAAATTAAAGTAAATTGTATTATTTTAAAAAAATTAAAATTAAAATAAATTATATTATTTTTTTTGTATTTTTAAAAGTAGTAGTCTAAATATGTTGAGTTTTTGTTATTTTTTGGTATATTTTCAGTGGACATTTGTTTAAAATATGGTTAGATATTGTTGAATCTAGAGATTTGAGTGGTTAAATTTGTATAATCCGAGATAATTTGAAAAGACAAAAAAATCATTATAATATTAGAATGTACTTGAATGTGACATGGAAACTTATTTTCATCAATAAGATCATGTTTAGGATGTACAGTCTTATCTTCGGCTCAGACTTGCCAAGGGTTCAAGAATAAATGAAAATATTTTTACAACCAAATCCAGAGAGCAGAGTAGGGGATTGGATGATGTTCATACAATCTACTGTGATATGGGTGTATAGCTATCAAGAAGGACCTTATCTTTTACTAGTCTTTTTGACTCCCATAATTGTTTCTTTAGAGTTCATCAGATAAAGGATCATTTTAGAAACATAGCACTTTCTGAAAGCACACAAGGCATCTAACTTAAAATTTCCTTTCATGGTAGGACCCTTTGTGGTAAAAAAAAAATCTTGTTTACCTTAGATCAAAGACAAATTCAATGAATTCAAGTTTACACAATTACAAGGATGGAAATATGACCCACATCAGATCATATCAAAGAGAAGGTTGATGAGAAAATTGGCCCCCTATGAGCATGAGCATGTTGAAGGATTTGATAAACTAGCTAATCTGGAACATGTACAGATATGGAGGTCACTTTGTAGCATGATCGGATAAAACCAATAGAGTCTGCCCCTCAGCAGATCCAGACACATAAAGTTTCTCCAAGCTTCTCCATTTTTTAAAGAGCTTGACATAGGAAAATAACTATGCTCAAGGTTCTGGGTTTAGTCCCCAGATTTTTGCTTCATTTTTTAATGAGCTTGCTACAGAGAGGAAAACTATGCTCAAAACCTTTGTTTCATTTTTTAACGAACTTTCCATAGAGAAGAGAAACTATGCTCGCAAACTCTTCTTGATCATCGATTCCAAGAGGATAACTCTCTGGAAGGACACCATGTCAAGGGACAAAACTCGGTCATGGATTCCAAGAGTATAACGCTCTGGAAGGACACCATGTCAAGGGACAAAAATTGGTCATGGCGTCCAAGAGATCTTCATTGGATGGAAGAAAAATGCTCTATAAGGAACACATGTCGAGGGTCTCATCAGGGGTAAGGAGATCAAGCTCCAATAGTCCTACCGAAGAGATCACCATGTCAACTACCGGATCTAAGTCATTGGAAGTTGAAGTCATGGGAGATGTTGTTCCAGATTTTGTACTTAAGGCTATAAAGTTCTGAATCTAGACATCCAAAAAGAGGGTGAAAGATATAAAGGAAGAAAACAACTGGGAAAAGAAGCTAAGGCTGATTTCTGAGTTGTCAGGGTCTAGCTTCCAATTGTTCTTGAATGTTTATGTCTCGTTCAATGGATTCCCATGAATGTTTGAGTTCGGCCCGGGTAGTAGCAATTTTCAGAATGGTATCAAAAAGGTTTAAAGTGAGGTTGGTTTGATCTGAGAGATCGGGTTCTGTGTTGGGTTGCCTTGCCACAGGTACAGTCATAAAGGAACATAATTTTTTATAAAGTGTTGGTTGTTGTTTCACCTTTAGATTATATGAGAAAGAATCCCAAAATCGAATTAATAGTATAACGAAATCAAAGGTCGTTTTCCGTTACTGAGTTAAATTTTAAAAAACATGCATGAAGCGAGATAAAACATAGAGTTGTTGAACAATGTGAGGCATCAATTAGGGAAGAATCTCACCTTGTGACAGAAGAAGAAAATAAGCAAGAAAAACTTTAATGAAGCATATGATATAAATCTAAACAATTCATAGGTCTTGTACCTACTGATAGCCGATATAGAGGAAAAGTTGTAAACGATTAGATGACTGAAATAAATGATCACCACAGTAGAGGTTGTACTAAATTGCAGCTAAGCATTCATTAAATACACATATGAGAAATGATGTGAAATGCGAAATAACAGAAGAAACACATAACCCAATCTTGACAAAAAAAAGATTCTTCGATCTGCCTTGTATTAATTATGGAAAAATAAATATTCTTTGGTACAATCAGCCAAAAGGAAAAAAGCCCTTTGTTCTATCTTTCAAAATTATACTTATACAAGATTAAAACTCTTTGAATTCTAATCATTCTAAAAATTTCGGTTACAAATAAAAAATGAAGTGTTTCACTTCCTTGTCTCTTGCCTTCCTCCACGTGGGCAGGGTGTTTTCTTTTCTTGTTCTCTGGCTCCAAAAATAGGATGGAATAGGCATATGTTACTACTTGCCTCCAGAAGTCTTCCCTTTCCCCTGCTCGATACAATTAACACACCTTTCTATCAACTGGGCTATCAGCTTCGAAGGTTTGGCTTGGTTGTTTTCCTTGAAAGTGTAGCAATTCTTTGCCAACTGTGGAAATATTTTTCCTACTTGTCGGTCTTCCGTGATGATAGACCACAATTTCAATCTTGGTTTCATCAACCATTTATCCACTTGGGAAATATTGACCTGACTTACCTGGGATAACTCAACTTGTCCTTTTTCCACATTTTCCTTGATATCCAGCAGATGCTTGGCTATGTCAATTTTTCCCAGTATTCCAGCACTACCTTCCTTATCGAGATCTAACAAATTTTTATTTATCAATCCAAACATTTCTTCACAGGCATCTCTCATCTCTTTAACTCTTTTTCCGCTCTCAGATATATTATGTTCCCATGCCTTCAGTAAAATGTTACCTCTGGTTTTCTTCGGGATAGACAACCTGGAACTGATGGCCACCTCTTCTTTCGTTGTTACTATAATAGCCTCTTGGAAAGAAACCCGAGCTGCCCCAACTTCTCTTTCTCTCAAGGAGATATCCTTTAACACTTGTTCTATCGTATGAAAATGATTCTGTATGGTTTCTACTTAGGCAAGTAGATCTTGTTGAGCTACTTCTACCTTCTTTCGTATTTTCGTTTCTTGGGATTGGAATATCATTATGTCTATGACCTGGTTTTCAACATAAATTAATTTAGATTGCAACAATTTTATTTTCTCCTCCTATTGACTTACCTGCGTTTGGCTTATTTGTGTCGACTGATGCATCTGCTCAAGATTGGATTTAAGTCTCTTGGTTTCTTGTTGATCAATTACTCTGGCTTTCTCGAAACCTTTATTTGCCTCGTCCCTGGAATTCACCTCTGTCGTTGCTACCCGAGCCTCCAATTTGTTGATCAAGAGGTTCTTTTGTTTCAACCATGCCTTCAAAGTTACAACTGAATATTGGTTGGTTGTTGCATAATCCCCCAATTTTCCTGCTACCTCATCGACGAATTATTCCTCTTTCAAGGCTTCTCCATCTGCTAGGATTTTGTATTTTTTAGCTATTGCGCCCTCTCTTTGGTATGTTTCTTGCTTCACCACGACCTTCCTTTTCTTACTGAATAAGAATTCACTAGGAGGAAAATCCTCTCCAAAGATAGGTGTTAGGTCCTCCTTGAATATCTACTCTGTATTGGGGTTCCCCTTTGCGAATTTTAAGGGAGTGACGGATGCAATGGGGTTGCCGATTTCCTTGGTAACTATCTTTGGGTTTCCTTGTTTTTGGTTCGAGATCTCAGTTTCCTCTGTCTTGTCCTGAGTCTCTTATTTTCTAGGGTTCATGCTCGTTGAAATTTTATCTTTTGCTTGCTATGTACCTGGAGATTGTGAGTTTCTACCCTATAAAAATTTGGGGAGGAAACTTCTCCTGTGCTCTTGGAATTTATAAAAATCGACCATATCACTGGGCAACAGAGCTTGAACCCAGCTTAAGACTTCAGAGTAGGACCTCGCACCTCGGAAGATTTCATCATGAGGTGAGTCTTCATGTTCGTATCTCTTCAGCCCATAGCTCGCCATGTGATTACTCACAACCTTATTAGGGTCATGTTTCTTAAAATCAATGTCTACCAATTTCATTTCCTCCAAGGTCATAGCCTCCTCTTTGGCATGGCTGAAATCTAATAAGGAAACTGTACCAATGTGAATGGGGAAGGGTGGTCATACCTTCTTCGATACTCCTTTGAGCTCCTTTCTTATCCTACCAAGCACGGTTTTCCTAGCAATCTTGCGACATACTAGCTTGTCTTGTAAGAATAGCGGCAAAGCATATGGGGGGACAGAGTTGCCAAAAATGCTAATATATGAAAACTCCACTTTTATATACCAATCTGCCATGCTGCTCAGGTTGGCCATGATGTTATCTGAAATCCTAGGAAGCAGATGGCCAAAGATGGAGACATGCATTGGTACCATTACCTAGTTGAAAATCTCGTAGACAAATTCTTTGGCTTTATCTTCCCAGAGTTTCAAGTGGTAGACATGAATAGGCTCTGCAATAGTTGGAGTCCATCTCCAACTCATTAATGGGAAAGGTGTCATGAATCAAATAACATCCATAATGTAAGTGGACATGAAGAATGAGGATGCTTTCCCGCTCGCCTTTTGTGCTCGATATTCTGTAATTAGACTGGATAGACTGTCTGACAACAATTTGGCCCAGTCGAAAGAGAATCCCTTTGCTACTGTGTGAATAAGCGGTACCCATGGGAGAAAGAAGTGAGAGGTGTCCTCCTTCCCATACAGTCTGCAAACCATCATTGCTATATACATGAATTGTGGTACCAACGAGGATATTGAATAAATTCCATTAGTATCAGCTCTGAATTTCGCGGTGTTCGAAACCTAGTCTTTGATCAGATAGGATAAGATTTTCCCAAACTGCTTGCATTCCTTCTTTTTAAAACCCTCTAAGAATTCGATATTGTGAGTAAGGTTTGGTGTGGGAGACAATTTATACATTGCCTGTAAATTATCTGGTCTGAATGTCCCAATTGCCACCTTCTGCTCATTGAATATTGTCCTAGTCGGGATGTCTACATGGTCCAACACCCATCTGATCATATCATAATAGGGAAAAATATGTGGCCTTGCTGCTATCTTGTGCTTCTCTGACTGAGCGAAGATTTTGTATATGGTGGAAAATTCGTCTTTCTCGTTATCTCTAGAATCATCTGGACAATTTAGTAGCTCAGATTGCAGAATGTTGGAGACATACGTCCATGTTTTGACAGTATTGATACTTCTAGGCGAGGTATCAGAAATAGTATCTGAACCTTGACCTGGACTCTCGGCGGCTTCCTTGGATGATTTTCGTGGAGCCATGATATAGAACTTTGCAATTAGATCCCCTGTCACATAAATGAAAACACAGACAGAGGTTATCTTGGTGAACTGGCTCTACGCAAATTAGAAAGAAACCTAAGATAATGACTGAAACCTTCTCGCTTTGAGCACTTAAGTCTGTGCGAGTCCTTGCTGACAAAACGTTTAAATCATTTAATAGAAATATTTAGAAATAAAACGGGATCTTACTATCAATCACCTCACTAAATTTTTAATAAATGCCATAAATGTGTGATAATTCACGATTTGGGAGGATCGTGGCAACGTTTAATTCTTGGTCCGTAAGCTGTATAGGTTGAAGCTCATTTAGGGTGTTAATTTATCTAGTTCAACCTTTTAGTTAAGTGAATGTAGTCCTTAATCCCCTTTTCAGCGTTCGTAGTATCAGATGATTTTACTCCTAGTCTTTGAACCACGAACCCCGAATTCACAATAGTGCGATTTGGTTGATTAAATGTGTTTTGACTTAAGATTTTAATTAACCACGATTAGTTAATGAATATCACGACTTTGGGGATCAGAGTTACAAACGTGTTGTTTTTGAGGTAACAACCGTCGATTCGCGAAATCGCGAAAAATATTAACTATGGCTTAAAAGTCATTGTTCTTGTTATTAACCAGATTGTCTTAAAACAATTTTGTGACTTCGCATGTCGGAGGTTCGAAGGGAGTTCGACGTATAACTCCTGAAATGCGAGAGCACGAGGTAATAAAAGGTGATAATCCATTCTTAGTGGTTCAATAATGGTGATTAAAACTAAACCAACTATCGCCATTTCGCATGTCGGGATACTGGGGCTTTGGTAGGTATAATCATGATATACACGAGATCCCAAAATCTGATTTTTTAGGCTTAAGTGTATCGTTTCACTACTTAGAAAATAGGCGGCTCCAACCTTTGATAACTAGAGTATTCGTAAAAAATACAAGTGTTCCAACATAGGCTCCAACTAGGTATCTCGTCTCCTTGCGGGACGAGAAGAATAGTAGACCAAGTGCCTTTATTGGGTAAATGGAGTGATTAGATTGCTTCTGCGAAACTCGTTCGAAAGAGGATACAGAGGGAGAAAGGGGTTTTCATCCTTACTTCTGAAATCCTTTGAAACTTAATCACTTTCTTATCTCAAAGTTAGTCCATTCGATTATTTCCTCTTCCCTAAAACTGAATTCGGGTCTCCTCAAGATGATCCAAACAACCTTGGGAAATTGAACAGGTTCTGTTGATTTTGCTTGCATCAAGGTGAAGTAACTTCAATGCTTTTAATTAGGGAGTCCTACATGCACCTGGGATGTAGATCAGGTTTCAAAGAAAACTGATTACCAGAGTACGGTACAATTCATGTGTAATAGCCTTATAGATATTTTAGACATTTCTTTACTGCCAGTGAGCCTGTTTAGTACGCCGGTGAAGTTGTCTGATTCCCTTTATTGAATTTCCTTTCACCACTTCAAGCTGTAAGTTTGCATTTAAATGCTGAGATGAGGGCAATCATTTTATGAATTTCCTTTCATCATCTCTTTTCGGACTAGATGGGGGCAATCAATTTTTTGAATTTCCTTTCACCATCTGTCTTATATTTTCCTTTTCCATGGAGTGGGGGCAATCAATTAGTAGAAAGTATACCAGGGGTAATATCTGCGTATAATTTTGTAGCTGAGGTCTATTAACTCACTTTGATTACTTTGAATCAGTTTTCCTTTGACCTTCTAAACATCTTAGTTGGCAGGAAAGCTTTAGGGGAGAGTTTATTTCCGGGGGCCTTCTTTTGAGCAAGACTAATCGTCAATACCTGTTGAAAAAAACAAGGGAGTTAGGATTAGCCTAAGTATATATTAGTTCAGTGAGAGATGAGGGTTCGCAAGAACTTGCCGCCTTTTTTGTTGGCATTCGTAAAATTTGTTTACCGACTCTCATAGCTAAAGTGCAACCTCTTTTCCCTTTGCGAAAACCATGGGAAGATATTAGGATTCAAGGGGAAAGAATCAAAGATTCGAGACGGATCAGCGAAGAAGGTTTCAGATTTCATAAGAACAGGCGTTATAACACAATCCTGACTCCTGGAACTTTTTTCTTATTTAGGACGCTTCACTTCTTCTGTTTTAATTTGATTATTTTTATCTTATCCAGGGGAAATTTTTAGAATCCATAGTAAAAAAAAATTAAAATTCTTTTGATAATCCATCGAGTGAAAATTTTCATACTCATGAGACCATTATTGCACCTAGGTGACCTTCATTTGCAATCTAGATATTTAGGGAATTCATACGTTTTCATTACCGTTTCGTTCTCATCTTAGTAAATGATCTTTTATCACCTGTTTCGGGTGAATCGGTTTCCAAATACATGACTTTCTGTCTTCCTCTTTATGATGTTTGGGCTGTAAACCGGAATCCAACTGGAATCCTGTAAGAAAGAAACACGAAGAGTGTCAGGATTTTAAAATTTATGGAATTCAGTGTGTTGAAAATTTTGTATCACTAACCTATTTTATTTGCGATGAAAAAGAAAATAAAACTTACCGAAAATCTATAAAAACATAAACACAAACTGGTATATACAGTGGAATTTTGGAAATAATTTATTGCATATAGTGCTTCAGATAACGCCCGTTGATAGGGGCGTTAAGGGTTTTACTACCCAAATTTTCTAACAGAAATGAGTTCTTCCCTTCAGAAGTTGTGACTTTGAATGGGCCATACCAGATATGGTCAAATTTGCCATGTTTTGCCGAGTCTTCCCTTCTAGCATCCCATTTCAAAACTAAATCAATAGGGATGAATTGCCTGTCTTTAGCCTTATGATCAAACAATGCTTTCATATTGTCTTACTTCTGAAGTCTTTCGTCTACCTCCATTCTGTTCTGCTAAACTTCGATCAACTGATTTATTCTTCTTTTTCATCCTGCCAAAGTTTCATCATGAGTAGGGCCACATTTATGGGTAGCACTACGTCGGTCCCGTATACCATTTGAAAAGGAGAAGTGCCAATCGATTTCTTGGTGCCTATCTGATTCGCCCACAATGCATACTTCAAATGCACATGCCAAGATTTTTTGTTTTCGTTCAACACTTTTTTAATTATGGTAATTAAACTTTTATTTGATGATTCAGCGAGTCCATTGCCTTGGGGGTAGTAAGTTGTAGAATGGCCCAATATAATATTGAATTTTTGGAAAAAGCTGACCATCGCCATAGATTTGAATGCCTGGGTGTTATCTATAACTATTTTTCGGGGACAACCAAACCTAGATAATATGTTTTCTTCCAGGAAACCTATGACCACTGAATCTGTTGCTTTTCTGGTCGGAATAGCTTCCACCCATTTGGTGAAATAATCGATAGCGGTCAGGATCCATCTATGTTGGGCACTGGAATGTGGGTTAATTTTGCCTATAAAATCCAACCCCCATTGTTGAAACAGGGCTTCCGTTTTAACCGGAACCAAAGGTAATGCTGGGAGTTTCTGCTTGCCTGCGAAGAATTGGCAAGATTTACAGGCTCTGACTTTGGTATTGACATATGAAAATAGTTTAGGCCAGTAATATTTTTCCCTCAGGATTTTATAAGATGTTTCTCTCCACACGTGATGTCGTCCACATACTCCTTCGTGAAAATCGTTTATGACCTTTTTTGTTTCTGATTCTACCAAACAAACCAGTAGGAATTTTAGAGGGTCTTTCCAAAACAATTGTCTATCGGACACACAATATTTTACCACATGCAATTTCAGTTTCCTGGCCTTAGATGGACACAACCCACTTGGGCAGTTTAGGGTCAAAAGGTAAGATACAATGTCTTTATACCAACCCGATGAGGCAAAATTCTCTTCGATTATGGTTGGAGATATTTGGTCATTGAATTCATCTATGTCCACACATCCTTCGTATTCTTGCAGGTTATTTATTCCGAGTGCTCTGAAATTTGATTCAGCTAAGAGCTTAGCCAAACCCTATCCTTTTACAAGCTTCGTTTGTTTTACTTCTAGATCAAATTCTTGAATTTTAGCAAGCCACCGACCCCTCTTCCTGTCACTGTCGGGCTGCACCAATATATCTTTTACAGAATTGGTGGACACATATGCAATTACCTTGGAGTGTAACACATAGGTTATGAAATCCTTCAGTTCCTTTAACATAGTGTATGCTTGCTTTTCCATTATATCATATCTCAATTCTGCATCTCTAAGGCTCTTACTGAAGAATGCTATCGGTTTCTCAAAACCCTCTTCGTTCTTCTGGAGGAGTACTGCAGCAATCGTGTGTTCAAAGGCAAACGAGAAAATTAGAAACTCTTTTAGATAGTCAAGGTTGGCTAGCACGAGTGCTTCGCCTATAACTTTATTGATATGTGCAAATGAAACTTTGTCTTCTTCCGTCCATTTGACTTCGTTGTTCTTCTTCAGCATATCTGTGATCAATTTTACACTTTCAACAAAATTCAGGATAAATCTCCTCAAAAAATATATTTTTCCTAAAAATGATTGAATTTCCTTTACATTTCTAGGAATATTTATGGTGTCTATAGCTTCGACCCTTTTAGGATCGATTTTAATTCCATCTCAAGACACAATATGGCCCAGGAGTTTACCTTCTTGCATCGCAAAGTGATATTTCTTGGGGTTTAAGGACAAACCAAATTTTCGGCATTTCTTGAACATTTGCTTGAGATGTATTAGATGATCTTAATCAGATTTAGAGAAAACAGTCATATCGTCAAGGTAAATGACCACGAATTTATCTCTCTCACCAACGAAAGCGATATCCATAGCACACTAGAAGGTAGCACTTGCATTCATTAAACCAAAAGGCATTTTGTCATACATAAATGTGCCCCAAGGGGTAGTGAAGGTTGTTTTCTCTTTATCGTGATCACTGACAACGATCTGATTATAACTGGAAAACCCATCGATCATTCACATTCTATTTTCCCCAACCACCTTCTCCAAAATGTGATCCATTTTGGGAAGAAGATAATTGTCTTTGAGGGAGGACTTATTTAGATTTATAAAATCTCTCCACTCTTCTTCCTAACCGGGACTAGGTTAGCTACCCAGTTAGAGTATCTTAGTGGCACAATTATTTTTGCGTCCAAAATCTTTTTAACTTCCTTTTCGACCACGGGCAATAAAATGGGATTGATTTGCCTGAGTTTCTGTCTGAAAGGTTTAACAATGGGCTTCAAAGGTATTTTGTGTTCGATCATAGTGGTGTCATAAGTTCTCAACTCATTGTAAGACCAAGCGAACACGTATTTATACTGCTGGAGTAAATATGCATACTTACCTTTCATCTCAGGGGGAAGATATTTTGATATCTTTACTATTCCAGGCTCCTCTTTGGTCCCTATATCACAATCTTCAACTTCTTTTGGTTGAGGTTGTAAACTAGATTTTAGGGGCATGTCATTTTGGTCAAACAATCTTTCTAGAGGGATTAGTCCTTTTGGAATCGAATTGTTTTTTAATACTAACATGCGATGATTCACGATATTTTCTTGGAACTCTTGAGGATCCTCCCCTTCTTGCATAATCCAAGTATGTTCGTTTTGATTTTTTTGGTCAATGTGAGTTTCAGCGAAGTCATCCACCATTTCAAGGAATTTTCTGATCTGTTCGTCATCTTTGAAGACCTGCCAGTGTTGTATATTATTCGGTATGGAGGGTTTGTGCCTCACCTCTATATGATACTTTAGTTTGAAAGCTGTAGGAGGTACTAAAGTTGAGGCTGCTTGGGCTAATGAATAAGCTTTTAGGTTTTCTGCACGTGGAATGTAATGAACATTTACCGATGAGAAAACAATTTCCATTAGATCCCAGGTGCAATTTATGTAAGATATTAATTTCGGGTGTTTGGCCTGGTACTGCCAATTTATCTGCTTCACAATGAACTCCGCATCTACATAGAATTCCAAGTTCTTTATGTTCATCTTCCTGGGAGCTTCTAGTCCCAAGACTAGGGCTTCATACTCACATACATTATTTGTGTAGTCTATGTCCCACTGTAGTCTGTAAGAAAAGGGTATAACAAATTCATTTTCAGGTGTTACAAAAATCACTCATGTTCTTGCTCCTTCACATGACGAAGTTCCATCAAAAAACATTTTCCAAATCCCAGTGTTATACACATTTTCATCTATCTTTTTTTATTTATTTTCCTCTATAAAATTTTCTTCTATACAATTATTTACACCATCATCAAAAGATTAAATACAATTTCCCAAGTCTTGATCGACGACATAAACATGATAGTTATTAGGATTCTTTTGATCACTTACTGTATATGCTAACCATGTCTCTCTGTATAACTGAGTGAATTGTCCGCCAAAAACAAGAATCGTGGCATAGGTCATGTCTAGTTGAAGACATTACCCAAGCTTGGCTCCCCTAGACCTATATAAGAGCAAACCATACTTCAAAGGTATATCAGCGATAACTACATCCATTAGAACATTTTTTACCGTAACTTGTGTAAGAGTTACCACTAGATATTTGATCATGCCCATACACTTAACTCCTTGAATCGAAAGAATACAAGTCTCTGTATGGCCTGGTTATTTCGAGGCCTAGTCTGTCCATAATAGACTTGGGCATCACGTTATGCGAGGCTCCGAAATCCAACATGAAATTGTGCAGCAAACGATTGTGCATGTTTAGTGTAATGTAGAAAGGAGCGACGGTATCCCTAGCACCTTCAAAATGTGGACCAAAAGTTATATTAGGCTTGTCATCTTCCAAATTTATCATTTCATACTGACTCTCTAAATCTGAAAAATTGATCATCTTGGTTATGTGTTTTTGGTATACAGGATTCTTTGCCAATTTGACTAGGGGTATTGGTATCTTAATCTTATTTATCTCATTTTCTAGGCTGAAACCTCTCACAAGTTTATCTGTTTCTTTGGTTGAAGCTTCGATCTCCTTCCTTTCTAAAATATTTGTTTTCATTTCTTTATTTTTAGTTAGTTTTGTTTCTAGAGTCTGCGTTCCGGCTATCTTAGCTTTCCCAGCTTGGATATCAGCCTCCTTTATTTTGGTATTTTGTGAGTCCACTCCCTTTATTTTGGCATTCTGCGTCTCAGTGTCTTTCGGAGCGGGCTCATATGTTTCGCCTCTTGGCATAAATTTCTTTGGTTGAGTAGTTGACATAGATTTATTTTTAGGCCTCAAATTGTACTTGTGTTGGAGATCGGCCATTATAGTATCAACCATCCCTTGATAGGTAGAACCACCTGCATTATTTATGTTGTTATCTTTATTTGACGGTTGTTCTGTGTTCAGAGACCTCTCATAATCTTCCTTGGTTAGATGAGGTTATACACAATCATCGCCCAAATTGTTAACATCTTCTCCTAGATCCTCAAACTCTTGCAAGTCATTTCCTCCTATAAAATTTTCGTTTTTTAAAGGAGTTTGAATTTTTTGGTCTTCATTTTTAATCCATATTTGTTGAATTTGAGGATTGGGGTTTCTTATGAAATATCTCTTAACGAATTGATCTGCTTTCGATTGATCTAGCTCCATCCTCGAAATTTTATTTAATAGCTCTTTTATTATCCTAGCCATATCATCCATTTTATCATCTGAGGACCTCCCTGATCCTGAAGGTCCTGCTTGTTCTTTAAAATGTTTTGTCTCTCTGTTTCCCATTTCTATTTTTATTTTTATTTTACCAGAAGCCATCATGTTTGACTCAATCTCCACGGCATCATATTGCATTCGACTTAGGTCGTCCCCTCTCCTTTCTCTCAGTAAAAGTGCGAAATCAGGTTTGAAGGCTCCCACAAAGGTTACCTTGGATGTAGGTTGGGACGGTTTAACTTCGACTAGGATCTTATTATATAATTTGTTAAATCTTTGAATGAATTCCATAACGGTTTCTGAAATTTTTTTCTTCAAAGATCCAAACTCAGTGAGATAGTATAAATGGTCCTTCCTTTCACCCCATTGTCTAAGAAAGGAATCTTCTAGAGAATCACAAGATAATATTGAACCTACGGGCAGACTTCGAAACCAGATTCTCACCTGACCTTCGAAAGTTTGGAAAAACAACCGTGAATACACATGTTCATGTTCGAGACCTAGGATATCCGTGAATTGATCAAAGAAGTTTATATGTTTGACTGTGGTTATGTCTCCTTCCCCTGTAAACTTAGGTAGGTTTTTCATGTAGTTTTCAGGCAGGTCATGAAGGGGTACTGGGAGGACTAAAGGAGTGTATCTGGCAGCTACTTTAGCAAAAATCCTGGGGGGTGGGGGTGGCCCTTGGCCCCCCACTCCTCCTCCTACAGGAGCCGCCATAGATACTCTAGGAGAGGAAACCAGTGCATTGTACAAAGGGTTTTGGAAGATGTATAGCGAATCTTTAGCTTCTTCGGGAGACGAGAAAGATGAAAAAGGTGGAAACGGGATACGGGGGCTTGGTTCCTCTAATTTGCAAGAGATGTAAACGGGGGAACCCGCAGGTGTGGAATCCAAGTATATGGTATACTCTTCGAGACTTAGTGAGGTCGAGAAATATAACTGAAGAGTTGGAGGGATATCAATCATCGCGAGTTTTACTAAGGGATTTTCGTCTTCGTTTATGTAGGGGATAGTCGTATGAGTTTCAGATTTAATTTTCAGGAAAGCTAAATTTGGGTTTAGGGTTTTGGCCTCGACTGTCTTCGTTTCTTCGGAAAGGGTTTTGATGAGAGCTTATTGCGAATTCACC
This sequence comes from Picea sitchensis, assembly GCA_010110895.2. Lineage (NCBI taxonomy): Eukaryota > Viridiplantae > Streptophyta > Pinopsida > Pinales > Pinaceae > Picea > Picea sitchensis. Next base: position 116,342 of record SNQJ01S0017457.1, read on the forward strand.
TCTTCGAGTGGAATATTGGCCTTAGGTTGTGTGTGTCTAAGTTGGTAGACCGCAGGAGTTGACTTAAGGGAACCTCTTGGTTTTAGTATTTTTTTGGGATCGGAAACGAGCGTGGTCTGTTTACCATCTAGATTGTGTCTGGTGTTCCTTCGACCGGATGCCATCTTACTTAAACATGGAGTCAACAAGCGAATAATGGGAACTTAGCCTTTAAAAGGTGTTCACTCTTTGTTCACTATCAAAGAGTAGAAACTTGCAAATGTCGTTCTCCTAGGGAAAATGATTTCGTATCTCTTCTCCCCGGCAGCGACGCCAAAAAGATGTTGTTCCAGAGTCTGTACTTAAGGATATAAAGTACTGAGTCTAGGCATCCAAAAAGAGGGTGAAAAATATAAAGGAAGAAAACAACTAGGAAAAGAAGCTAAGGATGATTTCTGAATTGTCTGGGTCTAGCTTCCAATGGTTCATGAATGTTTATGTCCTATTCAATGGTTTCCCATGAATGTTTGAGTTCAGCCCGGGTAGTAGCAGTTTTCAGAATGGTATAAAAAAGGTTTAAAGTGAGGTTGGTTTGATCTAAGAGACTGGGTTCTGTGTTGGGTTGCCTTGCCACAGGTACAGTCATAAAGGAACATAGTTTTTTATAAAGTGTTGGTTGTTGTTTCACCTTTAGATTATACGAGAAATAATCCCAAAGGTCGTTTTCTATCAAAGGTCGTTTTCTATAACTGAGTTAAATTTTTAAAAACATGCATGAAGCGAGAGAAAACATAGAGCTGTTGAACAATGTGAGGCATCAATCAAGGAAGAATCTCACCTTGTGATAGAAGAAGAAAATAAGCAAGAAAAACTTTAATGAAGCATATGATATAGAAATCTAAACAATCCACAGGTCTTGTACCTACTGATAGTCGATACAGAGGAAAAGATGTAAACAATTACATGACAGAAATGAATGATCACCATAGTAGAGGTTGTGCTAAATTGTAGCTAATCATTCATTAAAGACACATATGAGAAATGATGCAAAATGCCAAATAATAGAAGAAACACATAACCCATTCTTGACGGAAAAAAGAGTCTTCGATCTGCCTTGTATTAATTCTGGCGAAAGAAATATTCTCCGGTACAATCGACCAAAAGGAAAAAAGCCCTTTGTACTATCTTTCAAAATTATACTTATGCAATATTAAAACACTTTGAATTCTAATCGTTCTAAAAATTTTAGTTACAAATGGAAAATGAAGTGTTTCACTTCCTTGTCTCTTGCCTTCCTCCACGTGGGCAGGGCGTTTTCTTTTCTTGTTCTCTGGCTCCAAAAATAGGATGGAATAGGAATCTATTACTACTTGCCTCCAAAAGTCTTCCCTTTCCCCTACTCGATACAATTAACACACCTTTATATCAATTGGGCTATCAACTTGGAAGGTTCGGCTTGGCTGTTTGCCTCGAAAGTGTAGCAATTCTTTGCCAACTGTGGCAATCTTTTTCCTACTTGTCGATCTTCCGTGACGATAGACCACAATTGCAAGCTTGGTTTTATCAACCATTTATCCACTTGAGCAATATAGACCCGACTTACCTGGGATAACTCAACTTGTCCTTTTTCCACATTTTCCTTGATATCCAGCAGATGCTTGGCTATGCCAATTTTGCCCAGTGTTCCAACACTACCTCCCTTATCGAGATCTAACAAATTTTTATTTATCAAGATGAACGTTTATTCACATGCATCTCTCATCTCTTTATCTCTTTTTCTGCTCTCAGATATATTATGTTCCCATGCCTTCAGTAAGATGTTACCTCTGGTTTGCTTCGGGATAGACAACCTGGAACTGATGGCCACCTCTTCTTTTGTTCTTACTATAACAACCTCTTGGAAAGCAACCCGAGCTGCCCCAACTTCTCTTTCTCTCAAGGAGATATCCTTTAATGCTTGTTCTATCGTATGAAAATGATTCTGTATGGTTTCTACTTTGGCAAGTAGATCCTGTTGAGCTACTTCTATCTTCTTTCATATTTCCGTGGCTTGGGATTGGAATATCATTATGTCTATGACCTGGTTTTCAATAGAGATTAATTTACATTGCAACAATTTTATTTTCTCCTCTTGTTGACTTACCTGCGTTTGGCTTATTTATGTCAACTGATGCATCTGCTCAAGATCAGATTTAAGTCTCTCGATTTCCTGTTGATCAGTTACTCTGGCTTGCTCGAAACCTTTATTTGCCTTGTCCCTGACATTTTCCTCTGTCGTTGCTACCTGAGCCTTCAAAGTTCCAACTGAATATTAGTTAACTGTTGCATAAGCCCTCAATGTTCCTGCTACCTCATCGGTGAATTCTTCCTTTTCCAAGGCTTCTTCATCTGCTAGGATTTTGTATTTTTTAGCAACTGCGCCCTCTCTTTTGTATGTTTCTTGCTTCACCACGGCCTTCATTTTCTTAATGAAGAAGAATTCACTAGGAGGAAACTCCTCTACAAAGATATGCGCCAGGTCCTCCTTGAATATCCACTCTGTATCGGGGTTCCCCTTTTTGAATTGTAAGGGAGTGACAAATGCAATGGGGCTGCCAATTTCCTTGGTAACTATCTCTGGATTTCCTTCTTCTTGGTTCAAGATCTTAGTTTCCTTTGTCTTGTCCTCAGTCTCTTGTTTTCTAGGGTTCGCACCCGTTGAACTTTTATCTTCTGCTTGTTGTGTACCTGGAGGTTGTGAGTTTCTTCCCTATAAAACTTTGGGGAGACAACTTCTCCTATGCTCTTGGAATTTATAAAAATCAACCATATCACCGAGCAGCAGAGCTTGAACCCAGCTTAAGACTTTAGAGTAGGACCTTGCACCTTGGAATATTTCATCATGAGGTGAGTCTTTGTGTTCGTATCTCTTCAGCCCACAGCTCACCATGTGATTACCCACAACCTTATTCAATGTCTACCAATTTCATTTCCTCCAAGGCCGTAGCCTCTGCTTTGGCATGACCGAAATCTAATAAAAAAAATGTACCAATGTGAATGGGGAAGGGTGGCCATACCTTCTTCGATACTCCTTTGAGCTCCTTTCTTATCCCACCAAGCACAGTTTGCCTGGCGATATCGTGACATACTATCTTTGCTGGTAAGAATAACAGCAGAGCATATGGGGGAATAGAGGTGCCAATGACCCTAATATATGAAAACTCCACTTCTAAGTTTGGCTGTGATTTTATCTGAAATCTTGGGAGGCAAATGGCCGAAGATGGAGACATGCATTTTTACCATTACCCAATTGAAAATCTCGTAGATGAATTATTTGGATTTATCTTCCCAGAGTTTCAAGTGGTAGACATGAATAGGTTCTGCATTAGTTGGAGTCCATCTCTAGCTCATTAATGGGAAACATGTCGTGAATAAAATAACATCCATAATGTAAGTGGACATGAAGAATGAGGATTCTTTTCCGCTCGCCTTTTGTGCTCGATATTCTGTAATTCGACTAGCCAGACTGTCTGACAACAATTTGACCCAGTCGAAAGAGAATCCCTCTGCTACTGTGTGAATAAGAGGTACCCATGGGAGAAAGAAGTGAGAGGTGTCCTCCTTCCCATACAGTCTGCAAACCATCATCGTTATATACATGAATTGTGGTACCAACGATGAGATTGAATAAATTCCATTAGTATCGGATCTGAATTTCACGGGGTGTGAAACCTAGTCTTTGATCAGATCAGATAAGCTTTTCCCAAACTACTTACAGTCCTTCTTGTTGAAACCCTCTAAGAATTTGGCATTGTGAGTAAGGTTTGGTGTGGGAGAAAATTTATACATTTCTTGTAAATGCTTTGGTTTGAATGTCCCAATTTCTACCTTCTGCTCGTTGAATATTGTCCTAGTCCGAATGTCTACATGGTCCAATGCCCATCTGATCATATCATAATAGGGAAAAATTCGTGGCCTTGCCAGTATCTTGTGCATCTCCGACTAAGTGACGATTTTGTATTTGGTGGACAAGTCATCTTTCTCGTTATCGCTAGAATCATCTGGACAATTTATCAACTCGGATTGCAGAATTTTGGAGACATACGTCCATGTTTTGAAATTATTGATACTTCTAGGTGAGGTATCAGAAATAATATCTGAACCTTGACCTGGACTCTCGGTGATTTCCTTGAACACTTTTCATGGAGCCATGATATAGAACCTTGTAATTAGATCCCTTGTCACAGAAAATGAAAACACAGACAGAGGTTATCTTGGTGAAATGGCTCTGCACAAATTAGAAAGAAACCTAAGATAATGACTGAAACCTTCTCACTTTGAGAACTTAAGTCTATGCAAGTCCTTGCTGACATAATGTTTAAATAATTTAATATAAAGATTTAGAAATAAAATGAGATCTTACTATCAATCACCTCACTAAATTTCTAATAAATGCCATAAATGTTTGATAATTCGCGATTCGGGAGGATCGTGACAACGTTTAATTCTTGGTTCGTAGGTTGTACGGATTGAAGGTCATTTAAGGTGTTAATTTATCCAGTTCAACCTTTTAATTAAGTGCGTTTAGTCCTTAATCCCCTTTTCGACATTCCCAGTATCGGATGATTTTACTCCTAGTCTTTGAACCACGAACCCTAAATTTGTGATAGTGCGATTTGACTTAATCTTTTAATTAACTACTATTAATTAATGAATATCGCAACTTCGGGGATCGGAGTTACAAACGTGTTGTTTTTGAGGTAATAACTGTCGAGTCGTGAAATCGCGAAAAAATTAACTATGGCTTAAAAGGCATTGTTCTTGTTATTAACCAGATTGTCTTAAAACAATTTCGCGACTTTGCATGTTAGAGGTTCGAAGGGCGTTCGACGTATAACTCCTGAATTGCAAGAGCACGAGGTAATAAAAGGTGATAATCCTTTCTTAGTGGTTCAATAATGGTGATTAAAACTAAACCAACTATCACCATTTCGCGTGTCGGGATACTGGGGCTTTGGTAGGTATAATCATGATATACATGAAATCCCAAAATCCTACTTTTTAGGCTTAAGTGTATCATTTCACTACTTAGAAAATAGGTGGATCCAACCTTTGATAACTAGAGTATTCCAAAAAAATAAAAGTCTTCCAACAGGAGACAACACCACATAATGGACCTGTGGTAGGGGTGATACCGACTGCATATAAGACCCATTTGGGGAGGTCATTGGGTTGATGGTCAAGTCAGGGACAACAAACAAAAGTTGATCAAAAGTCACCATTCTTCAATTGTGCGGAAAAGATATCACACAGAAAAAAGTGGACACAATAGCTTTCATGGCATAGACATAATCTCGCTCGAGTAGTAAATTGAAATCCAAGGGGTCTTGGACTACCATAACATCGATAAGGATAGTTTTCCATCCCAAAGTTACGGGAAACTGAGGGAGGATCCCTAAAGGGTGAATGGTTCTTCTGTTAAAAGCGAACAGAGTCTGGGTAACCGACACAAGTTGAGGATAACCCAAAGCTTGCCAAGCAATAGAGGAAAAAATACTAACGGATGAACCTTCATCTATCAGTGTCTAAGAAATGGCCCGACCACAAACCTGTACTGTAATCTTGAAAGGTATGTGAGAGGGAAGATGAGGTCCAGTTAGGAAACCCCAATAAAAAAGGATGGCCTCATTACTTGGAGGAGTTTTTGCAGGGGGAGAAGGAGAATTCTCCCGAACACGGTAGATTACCAATGAGAAAAACATGGGCAATATCAAGTTCGACACGGTAGATTCTGTACCAATGAGAAAAACATGGGCAATATCAAGTTTACACTCTAGAGGGAGAGTAGGATCAACCGATGGTGGAACCAGATCGACCATGTTGACACTCTACAATGGAAGAGTGGGATTGACCGATGATGTAACTAGAGTAACCACTTTGGAACTCTTCGGATGAAGGGTGGGACTGACCGAGGAAGGGACTAGATCAGTCACTTTGGCACTCCTCAAGGGAGGAGTGCGATCGACCAATGGCAGAATCAGAGGAAACACTTTGGCACTCCTCAATGGAGGAGTGGGATTGACCGATGGAATAATCAGAGCAACCACTTTGGCACTCCTCAATGGAGGAGTGGGATCGACCGATGGCAGAACCAGACCGACCACTTAGTTCAACTAAGAACATGACCAAATTGACGACATGATCAACTAGATTGACCAATGAAGGGACCGGAGCAACCACTTTGGCACTTGTCAGAGGAGGAGTGGGATTGACCATGTTGTCACTCTTCAGATGAAGGGTGGGACTCAACAATGATGGGACTGGATCAGTCACTTGGATTTCACTTTTCAAATGAAAAGTGAGGGTGACCGATGACGAAACTGGATCAACTACTTTGGTTAGTGGTTCAATCGAGGATGAAACTAGATTGACCACCTGATCAACTAGACTGATCGGGGATGGAATCAGATTGACCATTCCATCAACTAATGATGGGTTGGGGGAAATCTTACGATAACTAGTTTGAATTTGAAGCTTTTTCAAAAGAGAATAAGCCTCGTCCATACGAGGACAAAGGTGAGAATAATGATCACCTTCACATAACATACAAGGAAATTTGATAGTTGTCTTATTCTTACCAACCTTAACATCACTAGTTGACGGGGCATCACCAGCATGACCAACAATGGTTGATGACATGGAAGACTACATTTCTAAGACCTTGGGAATACCAAGGCAATCCCTCAGAAAGTGGTCACCCTTACAAAGACTACAAGGGAATTTGGGTTTCAGATTCTTCGTTCTAATATTATCAAATTCATCAACACTCCCAGTACTATTAACAATAGTTGGTTTCTTGGATCCAACATCTGATGTAGTTGGAGGCTTGGTCCCTTTCTAGTTCTTATTCTTCTCTTTCTGTTTCTTCTTCTTCTTATCAATCTGGCTACTTGCTTGAGAGATTTCACTAGGCCGAAGAAGGAGAAATGGAAGGAGACCTGACGGGCAAAGAAGGAGAAAGGTCGACATGAGGTTGATGTGTGGGTGGTGTGCTTACATCTGAAGCACCTGCATTCAAGATCACCGGAGTGGAAAACAACCATACTGGTAACCCAATTGTGAGACTTGGAAGGCTCAAAGTAGCGATGTAAGGAGGACCAAATTTTCCGTAAGAAGGAAAAAAAAAGGGTTCCCCTAGAAAAGGGGTTATTTCATTGGTAATTTCGGGAACTGACGCCATAAAAATAAAAATCCAACCTAGATTTTGGTAGGGAGAACAAACAACACACGCTAAAAATCTAGTAAGCAAGCAAGCAAACAAAACCTTCTCACAATGAGCACACTAGTTGGTGATGAAATCCAACGTCATGGGAACAAAGTAAGAAGGGGTCGAGAAAGAGTGGGTGGAAAAGTTACATTGACGACCTGCTTAACGGACTTACACCCTGGTGCAAGCTCCCACACATAATCGTGGGTATACCCTCCAAGGAGCTCGAGTGAGTCTGACCAACGTTGATTCCAGGTACCGTGAAGACTTGCCCTCCACAATCACCTTATGTAAATACCCTAAAGAGATAGGCCACTAAGGTTACCAACTACAACAGTGATGCCTGGGGAAATAATTGACAGTCCGATCCACGCGCAAGGGTAGGGTATCTAGCCCGAAATAAACTTCAGAGGCTTCCACTCATCATTGTGGGTATACCTTCAAGTGACCCCAATAATACGTGCAATATCTACACCAAGACCAACAAAGCAGGGTGAGTAACTCTACCAGTCTTAATGCGACCTCATGATTGACCCTTGTGTGAGAAGGGCTTCCCAGGACAAAATGTAGCAATTGGATTTCACCGCTCCCTAACACAAGATTCTATGTTTGTTTCCATCTTTGGAAAGTTATCTTTCACACCTATTCCAAAGCCCTACAACTAATCTAATGTAGGTTTTCTACCAGAAAAAGTAAAAATATCTAATCAATTTTAGTTTAGCGCTTGATTTTTTAAGGCTGTTGTTACTCAAAAGGAAAATGGCATGGACAATATGGTGTTTTGACAGACTCGAAATTTATGCAAAGAGATGAATATGCAATATTTTCATTTTGACGAAATCTATGCTACGAGAAGGAGAAAATATTCATCATTTCATATGCACAATGTCCCAAAATGTAAAAAAACATGCAATTCCGCTACTTCAAATGCAACCTAGTTTCATGACCCAAAAGAAAGAATGTAGTCAAAACAATGAGAACTGGAAAAAAAAAGAGTAGAAGCTTGTTATAACAATAAATCAATCAAGTATTTTACCACAAAGAATTCAAAGAGTACAATAAAATGCAGAGAAGAATTCAAGAAATGACAGGGAGAAAGAGAAAATACCCAAATTGTCCCGACAAAACAAGCAGCTAGAAAGGCAATTTCACATTTCTGAAAGAGGTTTCAAGCTCCAAACAAGATAAGAGGGGTGATAAGCATCAAATACCAACCTAAATAACTTCACAAACCAACCACAAACTTTGGGTAAAGAGTACTACAAAACAGGTTGTAAAAGACTGAGCAAAAGAAGACAATTTCACTCAAAAGAGACACTAGTGCTCCCCTAGAAGGGTGGAAAGAGTGTTTTAACACCCACTAATACACTATAGGGGAGCGTTGGCACTCTAGTATGGCCTACAGTGGGGCTTTCGTGCTCCCAGAAACTCAGAAAAATAGACAAAAACCATGCAAAAACTCACCCAGAATGCTTGAAAATTGGGGAATTGGCTAGTGAAGGTGGGAGAAGGTTATTGGATGATGAAAAACTAGGATTTTCTCTGGAAAAATACCTCAAATATCAAAATGAAAAGTACAAAATACCTTTGAAACTAGAGATTCTGGGTTCGATCCCCAGTGGAGTCGCCAATTTCTGTTACAGAGAAATCCCCTTGCGGACAAGTGGATTCTCTCTTGGATACTAGATCCCTATGACCAAGACAGAAAAGTGCTATTGTGGACACTGAATTTCCTTTTCATGAAGCTAAACTATCCAAAGAAGAAGAAGGAAGAAGAGTAAATACCTTTTTACCGACGTTTGTCCTTGCTTGATCCAGGATGATCTTGATCTCCAAGTTCTTCAGAAGGTCCTACAATATAATGAGAAACAAGAACGAGACATACTTCCTACCCTACCATGATTCGCTTCATAATGGATCTATGAAAGAAACAATTTCATGAAACGTACACAAACTTTAAAGGAAACATGCCAAGCATAGATTTATATTAATGAAAACAAAGTGAGATGCTTACAACCATGGATGTAGGTGCAACAGCTTCACCAAGCTCTAATTGTCCAGACCCTTGCTCAAATAATCCACACAGAATGTTGATGCTTCAATGATATCTCCCTTATGAGATCATAAGTTTGATGCTTCACAATGTCCCCATATCTTGTCAATATCACTCATGAGATCATAAGTTTGGTATCTCCAATCTCTATCATGTACCTTTCACCATGAGAAGGCCTCCTTATATAATCTTGGAGAGACCCAACCACTTGAGAGATCTTTGGGATAAGTTGAGGATTCCTCTCCTTCAATTGTGGATCTTCCCTGAGATCATGCCTTGACCTCATATTCAAATCCAGCCAACTTTAGAGATTGAGGGGATTCTTCCCTGATTTATCTCAACAAACCAAAATTTGCTCAGAAAGGGCAGCGCTCCACCAAAAGGGTGCACAAAGCATTTCAACTCTCCCCCAAAGAAGGCTAGGGAGCATCGACGCTCCCTGACAATGGGTAGGGGAGTGTTGCCTTCCAAAAATCATTTTTGAGTGGTTTTCTTCATGGCAAATTCTTTGTACTCTTCATCAAATGATTTATCTTCCTAAAACCAATCTTTGAGGGTGTCTTAAGTGTCCCTGTGATGTCGTTAGAGGCATGACATAGGCAAGATGGAAATATGATGTTTGCGACCCTTGTGACACTTGTGGTCAAGATGTGACACTTGCAGACAAGATGCAACACTTACAACACTTGCGACACTATTGAAGTGAGTAATTTTGATGTGTAATGGTTGTATTGTTCTTTAATGACATCTCTGAAGGAATCCCATGTGGGAGAAACCATAAATATTGCATATTCCTCTATGGCCCTTTTCTCAGAGTAAGTATCCCACCAGTCCTTAACATGGGGGATGATCTTGAGGAGTGCGAAATTAATCTTTTCCCTGTTAAAAAAATTGTGGACCGAAAAATACCCTTCAAGCATATTCATCCATTTATCTACACCATCCGCATCTATCAGTCCTTCAAATAATGGAATATCAAAATTTACTTGTACCTTGAAGGGGGTTGCATGGCTTATTGATGAAGATGTGTCTCCTGTGGGAAGTCACCGAAGGATCTATGAAAATTTGTCCATCATTTCATTCCTTTGTCGTGCAAGGGCTTCCTCGAGAAACATTTTAAAAGGATCTCCTGCTACACCATATTTATTCTCATCCCCCATGGGTTTTTGTTAGGCTCAGTGTGGTCGATCTTGCAAAGGCTCGATTGGTTCGAGTCCCAACTTCTTGTACCCAGATCTTGTCGGGGACATACATGAAGAAAAATAAATGAAGAGCAGACCGCTTTGATACCATTGATCCAAATTTATAAGAGGAACGAAAGGAATAACATACTGAATAAAATAACACAGAGAGGCAGAGAACAACAACAAATATCCAATGAATAATAACTTCTATTGAATAAATAAAATAGGATGAAATCGTAAAACTATAGAACTGAAATCAACTTTCTCGAATGGTGGTAGTTATCTTTGAGAAGAGATGTGGCTACTATGCACATCCGTGTGAGCATAATCATTACAATGATACTCAAGATGCCTTTTTAACATTACTCATGAATGAAAAATCCCTAGACATCTAAAAACCTAACCCTAGGAGATGAAATGCCAAAATTTATGTGGGCCCCAATGGATAAGTTGGTACCTCAACTTCCCAGGGTATTAACATTTGCATATGACCTCCATTTTAGGCGCGTGATAGGCCGGGGTCTTAACTTTGCTTATAGTTTGACTATGGAAAGCCAAAAAAACACTGTTTAGGGCCCCAAAACGGCCCTGGAAGTATATAAAGATGTAATGACATGAAAACATCCAAAATAAGTCAGTTGGATTAGGTGGAAAACTACCGATCTCTACCTAGAAGCTGTGTAGGGCTTTAGACATCCCTGGAACTGTAGAACCCACCATTACAAAGAATTACAGAAGAACGTGTTGAACTAAAACTGTCAACATGAGCCATTTGAAATAGGTGGGTGGCCCCCAATATCCACCTGGATCAACAAACCATATTTTCTTTTCCTTTTCACTGAATATTGTGTTCTACTTTGATCAATGTTGTGATGGAAGTGTTGTCTTATTTTACTACATACTCTTTTGGTTTATAATCTTGTAACATATTGTAAATATTTACTTTCTACAAGATACTTGGTCCTTTCTCAAGTATTCTTTGCATGTGAATATTTATTTCAAGAATAAGACTAGACCTTTCTTAGGCATTTTATTTATTCTTGTATGTTACTTGAAATAGAGTACCACCTCTTTAAAAATGTAAGGGGGTTATATCCTCGTGAGGTTGACTCAAAGATCGTAAAACATTCTTTAAGATCAATAACTTCGTCAAAATCTTGCAAAATTGCTATCTTTAGTGAGGTCTAATTTAACTATACTAACCTTTAAAATTCGTCACAAAATAATTGTTTACTCCTTCCGGTGACCGATGGTCTGGTGGTCCCAGTGGCCGGTTACAAAGTAGAAAGTTTCAAGAATGTATTCTCCGGTGTCCCAGTGGTCTCGATGGTCTGGTTGACTGGTGACCCATTTATCCCAGTGGTCAAATTGCTTGGTCTCCTGGTGACCCAGTGGTTTGATCACCCGGTGTCACGATTACCCGATCTCCGATTATCCTAAACTTCCATTGGCCTGGTTCCTATTGACATAATGAATCTGATCACAAAGGCACTATTTCAACGACAACACAATGAAACTTGTCTCATAGGTGACAAGTTCTATCAATAGACATGCGGCACAATTCAAATTCATCATTTATGGTCTCGTGTTAAATTATTTCCCAATCAAAGCACGCCACATGAAATCTCATTCAATGAAGTTTCTCGTCAAAGAAAATGACTATCAACATAAAGTGGGTTATTTTAAAAACAAAAGGGTTGTATGAATAGCCACATTGAGAAGGTGTTAGTGCTATTTCACATGATACCAAGCAGTCAAACTATGAGAGACCCATATTAGCGGGAGACACCACTGTCGAGATTATAAAGGAGGTGTTTATCTTCACACTAATATTAGAAAAATGCATTCAAAGCAGTTCTAGTTTATAACGCATCGATTAAGGATTCCAACAAGATAAAGGAATCAAATGAAGATGGGAAAATGTTGTTTTCAACAAATCCCTCATTTGCAAGAGAAATGTGACAGCTAACTCTTTGAGTTGTTGAGCCCTCCAAAGTTGTCTTATCTTATTCTATTTCATAAAATTAGTTCCAAGATTGGAGGCATGAAGGAAACATTTGATGAGGTTAAAGGAAACAACGGAAGACTTCATGAAGGAGAGAGGGAGAGGTTAGGATTTTTGCAACAGATGCACTGAGTTTCTTTGTAATAAGCTCGTTGGCAACACACAAATTTGATAATGATTTGTTCTTAATTTTAATTAAAATAAACCCTCAATCGAACTCAATATTGTTGGTGTCTTACTCTAGAAAGCATCAACTATGCTCAATAACATATACATAGTTAAATATGTAATGTAAAATTAAATTTTCCATATATTTATATTATGATTTAATAGTGACCAACCTTTTCATCACAACTGATCCAACTCAATATGTTTAGTTATTTCTAGCAAAGTTATTAACAATGGTCAATTTTATTAGAATTGATAACCTACTCTTAGTCGACATTAACTATGCTCAATAACATAAACATAATAAAAAAATATTGTAAGATAAAATCATTTTTTTAATAATTTAATAATTTAAAAAATTACACTGGGATGGGGTGATGATGAGTGGTCCAAGGATGCACACACATCATGCCTGGTCACCACTTTTCCATGCAGTACCAAGCCTTAACCATTTGGGCAGGGGAGGTCTAATTTGGTTTTCATGGATGACGAAAGTCTACATGGAGCAGGGTACATCACCCCTAACTCCAACTATTGAAATCATGTTGCAATATAGTTTGGGGCATGCACGATATAAAGGAAGGATGCGAGGTTTAATGATAAGTGCTTATTCCATGGAGTGGCATAAAAAGAAGATTAATATTGATTATGCCTTGATAAGATAAGACTCAGATGTTGTGGGAATAATGATTACTCATAGTGGATTTGAGATTTTTCTTGATTGGTTGGGTTATGATGCTTTTTTCAGTGTGAATATGATATGGCGAAGGGGATGGCTATGCTTTGAAATTCAACCATACTACACAGGAAGGATTTCAACCCTAGAATCCCGTAAGCCTTTCTAGAAGAATTTGTTTATGTCCTTTGGGTTATTTGCTCATTGTGTGGTTGGGCCTTTAGATGTTTTCCTGGGTTTTATTCCAAGGTTTTGGATAGGAGAGTCAGATTGGGTAGGGAGGGTATTTTGTTTTCTTTTATGGTAGTTTTTCATTCCTATTAGTGCCCATGTGGGGTTTGACACCTACTCCCAATTTGGTTTGGTTAGTGGTATGTTGTGGTGTCTTCTTTTGAAAAATATCATGGCTCGAGGTGTTGGAAAGGGGGGGAATGCCAGGAGGAATAAAGGCAATGGGGAGAAGGAAAATCTTCTTCCTCTCATGGCTCCAACAACTAGACCAGGGTTGAGAATGAAGCTTATAAAGAAGAGCATATGTTTGAAGAGAAATGCTTAGCCAAGGCCAAGAAAGAGGTGGAGGTAAAGGTTATAGCGAAGCATTAAATAATTCCATATTCCAAATGGCAGAATTGTAGAAGAGGTTTAGGGATGGGTTGAGGACCCAATCTAATCTCAGGCTCATGATATAAAATATTTCATAATTTCTTAGGCATACTATATGGTGAAAATGCAGGTGGACCAATCTTTGGAGGAAAAAAAAGAAGAGTAGCAAGAGATCCTTCATGCCCTTGGGATTTTTGAAGGAAAATTTGAAGTTTTGTGTTGATGAATTTTTAAGGTCAAAATCATTGTTTCAAAGGTGGTAGATGATGATGGAAAAGGAAAGTAGGTGGATTATTCTTCCAGTTTTGTGGGGACATGTGCTAATCTGATTGAGGTAGACACCAATTCACAACCAAAGAAACACACAGTCACAGACGAGGATGATACTATAGAATTGGCTCTAAATGTGGCGGAGGAGCAGATTACACCTTCTCCAATTGATGGATAGATCGTTTGATCATGATTGTGTTTTTTAAAAAAGTTTTTGTTAGTATGAGTAGCTACAAACTTCTTTTTCTAGTTATCTATTTTTTGTGTTCTTTTGGTGAAGGGAAAACTCAGTTATGGGAAAGAAAATGGTGATTGGGATCTTGATTCCTTTAGAGGAAGGGGCCCAACCAAGGTCAATGATGTAAAACCATCTTTTTGTATATAATAAAATGATTAAACTTTTAAATTAAAAATATAAGAATAAATTAATTTTCATTATAAATTAGTTTAATGATTAAAATGTAACAACTAAGATTCAAATATTATTATAAAATATCCATCTCCATGATTATATTAATATGTGTCTAACTTCTTTACTTTTTTAATTTATATATCATCAAAATCAGTAATATTATAAAATACCAATCTCCATCCTTATATTATATTAATATGTATCTTACTTTTTTACTTTTAAATTTATATATCATCAAAATCAGTGAAATTACAATTTTAAAAGATCAATATAAAATTTGACTAAAATAATCAATTATTAATATGTGTTTAAAATTTTTCATTATAATTTAGTTTAGTAATTAAAAATGTAACAACTAAGATTTAAATATTATTATAAAATGTCATTCTCCATGGTAATATTAATATATGTCTAACTTCTTTATTTTTTAATTTATATATCATCAAGTGATATTATAAAATGCATATTTTCAAATAATTTTTCACTGAATTCATTAAAAATGGTTGGAACTCCAAATTTAAACTATTAAATATGCCCAATTTCCATATTAATCTCCATATTAAGATTAATGTGTATCTTACTTCCTTACTTTTTAAATTTATATATCATCAAAATTAGTGAAATTACAATTTTAAAATATCAATATAAAATTTGACAAAAAAAGAGAATCAATGATATTAATATGTGATTAAAATATTTCATTATAATTTAGTTTGGTGATTAAAAATGTAACTACTAAGATTTAAATATTATTATAAAATGCCAATTTCCATGGTAATATTAATATGTGTCTAACTTCTTTTCTTTTTAAATTTATATATCATCAAAATCAGTGATATTATAAAATACCATATTTCGAGAAAAAACTTAACTAAAATCCATAAAAAATTGTTAGAACTTCAGATCTGAGTGATTTAATATATATAATTCATTTATATATTAAAAAATATACTTTAAACAACAAAAAATAGTAATTTCACCATGATTTATTTTCTTAAATTTTTTGAAAATTTTCAAAAAACAAATATTTAGACAACTCTCTTTTTAAATTTATATATAATAAAAATCAATTAAAACATCCTTTTTAAATTTATATATAATGAAAATCAATTAAAACATCATTAAAAAATAATATACCAACAAAATAAAAATAAAACAAAACAATTAAACAATTCCTTCAGTATTTAATTATAACCTCAATTTCCAATTACATGTTACCTCATACACCTAAATTCAAGGTTGAATTCCCATGGTCATTTGAACTTGTGATGTTACATGTTACCTCTTACACCTAAACAATTACTTCAATATTTAATTATAACCTCAATTTCCAATTACATGTTACCTCTTACACCTATACACCTAAATTCAAGGTTGAATTCATGGTCATTTGGACTTGTGATGTTACATGTTACCTCATAGACCTAAATTCAAGGTTGAATTCCCATGGTCATTTGGACTTGTGATCTCTGGGTTGGAATTTGGAATGCTTCCCAAGTCCGTGGGAAAATGTGTTTGACCATATGGGCAAAGCTTTAACAAATAAAAAAAAACCATTCCAGAAAACGACACAAAGTACAAACATTCATATTGAGCTGGCTGTATTGAACGCTACAATATCGAAAAACTGTCGAGAACATGGACACCCTAAACACACTATTTAAGCACAATGAGGTTGCCAAGAATGTGACAGGTTAGTGTATTTGCCTTTCAGTGTTATAAGTTTCTGAGACAGGCAATGCTTCATCTTGCCTGTCATATAGCTCTAGATTTGTCTTCGATTCTGTTTCAGGGTTCTTATTTTGTAAACGGATTGGTGTAGACTGATATGGAGGCCGTGAAACGTAATTCTACAATGGTTTCCTGGGCAATCTCAAGGCCGTTGTTGTTATTAGTGTTGTGTCTGTGTCATCAGTTGGTGGTGGGATTAGGATATGCCAGCGATGGACGCAAGACATTCATTGTTCGAGTTGACGGGAACTCAAAACCGACAGGCTTTCCCACTCACGAGCACTGGTACAGATCAACCGTGGCAGCTGCTATCAAGGACGCCCTCGAAACAGAATCGGGCACTGATATGGATGCACAACAAGACCATGCTTTGCTGCTTCATGTTTATAACACGGTGTTGCATGGCTTCTCGGCAAGGCTAACAGAGGAGGAAGCCGCTAGGATGGAAAAAGCACCGGGCGTTCTTGCCATATTCCCGGACCGTGTACGCCAGCTGCACACGACGCGGTCCCCGCACTTCCTCGGCCTTGACACGCCAAACGGAAGCGGCCTGTGGGCGGATTCCGATTACGGCTCCGATGTCGTGATCGGTTTCCTGGACTCCGGCATCTGGCCGGAACGGCGGAGCTTCAGCGATCAGGACATGGGTCCCGTTCCCAAGCACTGGAAAGGGGAATGCGAGAGTGGGGTCCGGTTCCCCAAGTCTCTGTGCAATCGGAAGCTGGTGGGAGCGCGTTTTTTCTGCGAAGGCTACGAAGCGGCATATGGTCCCATGAACGAGACACTGGAGTCCCGTTCACCACGGGATTCGGAAGGCCATGGCACKCACACCGCCTCCACCGCCGCGGGCCGATACGTKGAGGGAGCCAGCATGATGGGGTACGCGCAGGGAATTGCCAAAGGAATAGCACCCCAGGCACGTATTGCGGTCTACAAGGTCTGTTGGGCCTCTGGCTGCTTTGATTCAGACGTACTCTCTGCTCTCGACAAGGCTGTAGACGACGGAGTAAACGTTCTTTCTCTCTCGATCGGAGGATCCGCCGGTCCTTATTATCTAGACAGCTTTGCGATCGGCACCTTCGAGGCGGTGAAGCGGGGGGTATTCGTTTCGGCGTCAGCGGGAAACGACGGTCCCAAAGCTCTGTCGGTCCAAAACGTAGCCCCCTGGGTCACCACAGTGGGGGCCGGCACTCTGGATCGTGACTTCCCCGCCGATGTCCAGCTTGGGAACGGGGCAGTCATCCGTGGCGTGTCGTTGTACAGCGGAAAGGGATTGAGCGCGCGACGTCTGGTGCCTCTTGTCTATGCTGGGGACACTGCTCAGGAGGGCAACGGAAACAAATCTGTTGCCTCGTCTTCTCTGTGCACGGAGGGGTCGTTGGATCCCAAGGTCGTCAGAGGCAAGATCGTGTTGTGTGAGCGTGGGGACAATCCCAGGGTGGCCAAGGGGGCTGTGGTTAAGCAGGCGGGAGGTGTGGGAATGATTCTTTCTAACACCGCCTCTGATGGTGAAGGGCTCATTGCCGACGCCCATCTGCTCCCCGCCAGTGCAGT
>SNQJ01S0017458.1:0-41489 GCA_010110895.2 Picea sitchensis
CGAGTAGCCATGAACTTCATTTGCAGCACTTAAAAAGGACATTTCTAAAATGTCGAAGGTATGGCATTTCTCTTAATCCAAAAAAATCAAAATTTTCACTTAAGGAAGGGAAATTACTTGGGCATATTGTTTCAGCTGATGGGGTGAGAATTGACCCAAAAAGGGTAGAAGCAATTAAAAATCTGTCTCTTCCTAGATCAAAGAAGGAGATTTAGTCTTTCCTTGGGACTATAAACTTTATCAGAAGGTTTATAGTAAAATTTGCAGAACTCACAAAGCGTATTACTGCTATGTTAAGAAAGGACTCCAAGGTAAAATGGACTGAAGCAGCCAGACACTCATTCGATGCCATCAAGGAAGCCATCACAACAGCCCCTATTTTAATCAACCCCGACTTCTCCAAGGTATTTTACATTTTTTCATTTGCTTCAAGAGATACAATTGTAGCAGTACTCTTGCAGAAAAATGCCGATGATCAGGAGCAACCGGTTGCCTTCTTTAGTGAGGTCTTGAGGGACACAGAGGTAAAGTATGAATTGTTGGAGAAACAAGCATATGCACTTATCAAGTCATTGCAAGTTTTCAGAGTTTACATCCTTCAGGCAAAGGTAATAGATTTCGTTCCCTCCAGTTCAGTTAAAGATGTGCTTATACAACCTGACATAGATGGAAAAAGGAGTAAGTGGATAGCAAAGTTGATTGAATTTGATGTTGAAATTAAACCAGCAAAACTTGTGAAGGGTCAGGGCCTTGCCAAACTTCTGGCAGAAGAAAATTGCAGGCTGCTCGAAATAAATCTGGTAAGTATTAATGCAGATAATTTTCAGTCTTCAGAGGATAAAGAAGGTGAGGAAATGTAGGTCTCATCTCACCTAGCTGATTGCAAATGGTACAGTCACATTATTCATTTTTTGCAAACTTTATCAGTCCCATCAGATTTGACAAAAACACAAGGAAGGGCTTTGAAGCTCAAAGCCATAAATTTCTGCATTAATGGCAACATATTGTTCTGGAAAAATCCAATAGGTTTATTGTTGAGGTGCATAAACCAAGAAGAAGCAGCTAAGGTCATGATTGAATTCCATAATAGTGAATGTGGGGGACATCACTATTGGAAAACCACTGCACATAAAATCTTAAGATCTGGTTACTACTGGTCATCCTTATTTTCAGATGTGTGTGAGTTTGTGAGAACATGTGACAAGTGTCAAAGATTTGAAGGAAACCAACAACTAAAGTCTCTTCCCCTCAAACCTATAGTGGTCACAGGTCCTTTCCAGCAATGGGGCCTGGACTTCATAGGTGAAATTCACCCGCCTTCTAGTGGTCAACACTAGTGGATCCTTGTTTCCACCGATTACTTTACAAAGTGGATTAAGGCTATTCCCACCAGGAACGCCAATCATACTGTCATCATAAATTTTCTGCAAGAAAACATATTTGCCAAATTTGGCTGCCCTAAGAGAATAGTCACTGATAACATTGTTGCATTCAAAGATAAGCACTTGGTGAAATTATGTGAAGAGATGGGAATTCAGCTGGTACATTCCACTGCTTACTATCCGCAAGGGAATGGCTTAGCTGAGTCATCAAACAAGAGTTTAGTCAGAATTATAAAGAAGTTGCTTGAACAAAATGCCAGAGGCTAGGATTCCAAGCTGAAGTTTGCTTTGTGGGCTGATAGGGTTACATGTAAGAAATCAATTGGTACATCTCCTTTCAAGTTGGTATATGGTACTGAAGCCATATTTCATGTTCAACTTGCGCCGTCAGTTGCAAATTTTTTACAAGAAACTGATTCTGAACCAAGTGATTTGACTTGGAGAATTCATAATTTGGTAGAGCTACAACAAGATAGAGAGCAACTTTTGGAAAAAACAAAATTACATCAAGAAAAAATCAAGGAGATCTTCGACAAGAAATCCAAATCAAATGTCTTCAAAGCAGGGGAATTAGTCTTAAAGTGGGATGCAGCAAGGCAAGAGAAGGGGAAACATGGCAAATTTGAGGCTCTCTGGACAGGTCCTTTCGTCATAACAGCGGTGCAGTAGAACAATACCTTTGTTCTCCAAAATCTTTCAGGTGAGATAGTAGCAGGTGGCCCTTTCAACGGGCGTTTTATAAAGACCTATTTTTCATAAGGATTTTTCTTAAAAGCCCTGTTCTACTTGTACATATTCTTTTTCAGTTCTTTTTTCCTTGTTTCTATCACTTGAATAACTCCATGCCTAATGGTACTAGCAAAAATATTTTTCAGATTTCTTTTTAATTTTGTAATAAAGGATACTGAGTCTAGCTAGGTTCTTGGTCACCTCACAGGGAGATGCCCATCCCAGTTGGAGCCAAATGTTAGCTCCCAAAGTGAATTGGTCACTTTGGTTCCATTTTTGGTTGATAGCATGGCTATTAGTAGTTTTCTCCAAATTTTTTCTAGGTTTTTCTAAGTAGCAAGACTTAGGTTTTGATTTTTGTCTTAGAAATAAGAAGACCCATAAAGGTCTTCTCTTTAAAATTTTCATAAAAAAGATTTCAACAGCTAACACGTGTTTTAAAGATGATGGTTAGCTGGTGGAAGTGGTGATTTTCAACAGCTAAGGAGCATTTCTCACAGGCCGTTAGTTGGTGAAAGTAGCGATTTTCAACAGCCAAGGAGCACTTCCGACGGGTCATTCGCTAGTGAAAGCAGGAATCACATGTGTTTTTTCCACGTTTTAAAAATTCAAATGATGACATGCTCAGTCCACGTCATGCAATCATTATAATGCATTGGTGAAAGTGGATAATGATGGCAATTCGGGTTTTTCACGTCTAAATCGGATTGCAAAGCAGATCTCATTCAGAAATACATGGTTCATGATCATGGTGGTGGAAATGGAGAATTTGAATCCATAATTACATGTGAGGGAACGGTACTACATGGATGGTGACATCAAATCAGCCCATCATTTCCCCAATACGCATCACCCACAAGTTTATGATAAGTTTTCAATGTTGAAAGACAGAGACGAGTGTTTTCACCAGCGTAAGACCTCGACCCAAACAACAGATTGCAGTGTTTTGTGTACAAAATCGTTTCGGGTTTTGAGTTGCAGATGGCGAGGAGATGCAGTGGTTCTTTATTGAAAAAAGAATTGGACAGTCTATCCTTCCTACAAGCACATCCAGAAGTGAAAAAACACTTCTCAAACGCAGGCTGTATGGAATATGTCGAAAGGCTACAGAATGGCTGTCACCAATCAATAGCAGAGGCGTTTGCTAAAACATTTGATGGAAATAAAGCCTTTGTTGGGTCTTTAAAAATTATTGTGGATGAAGATGCCATCGCTGCAGCGACCAGTTTGCCAAGATCAGGCCAGAGTTGGTTCAAAACGACAACCACCAAGAACCTAAATTTCAGAGCATATTTAAAGGAAGAGTTCAGAAATAATGCATGGAAGAAGAGCATGCCAGTTTCCCATTTAGAATATGAGTGGAAGGATTTGTTTAATGGCATCCAACTCTACATAACTTCAGAAGGCAGGTACGACAAACTGATGTTATATCATTTCAAGCTCTTAGACCATTTTACAGGGAAAATGCTCCTAAATCTACCTTTCTTCTTGCACAAGAGCTTAACTAAAGTCTGTAAAAAGATTAGAGATGAACCTCTAAGTATGAATAAGACTCTTTGCCACTCTGGCCTTATTAAATTGATAATCCTGGAGGAGCTGAGACAAAAAGAAAGGACTTGGCAACATTTTATTTTTTGGGAGGGCTTTGAAACTCAAACTCAGCCCATGAATGAATAGAAGAAAGCTGGAAAGAGGCAATTGAATCCTCAAAGAAGCTTGAGGAAGAGGAGAACCCTTCCAGGACCCCCAGAAGATAGAATATATGGTGTGAGATCTCACAGGTCAAAAAAAAAATTGGATTTTGAAACTACTACAGAGAAGCCTACAGAAAGGAAAACAAACATCTTAAACCTGCCATACACAGACTCAGAGCTAGAGCAAGAAGATGAGAGCCCTGCCATTAAGAGTTCTGAACACTCCATTGAGTTTGTACAGAATTGTGAGACCTTCACTCACACCGAGGAAGGGGAAACATCAAAGAGCACTAAGTCAAAGAAAACATAGAAAATTAAGCAACTCAAAGAAGTAATCGCTCAGCAGGAGGTCTTGGAGAGAGCAATAAAGGAAAGATACAAGAATCTGTCCGATAACTTCGTAGAAACAAATGTTGCATTTGAAAAGCTGGCTCGGGAAAGTGTCAAGGAAAAGAAGAGGAAAAGGAAAATCACCAAAGACTATAACAGTCTATGGTGGTTAGCAAAGCGCCTTAAAAGTAAAATTAGAAAATTGAAGCAAAAGAAAAAGTCACACCCAGATTTGCAAGTGCTAGCTCAGGTTGCTATGAACATGCAAGGGGATAAAGCAGAGACACATTGATTTTTTGATGGAATCATAGTTTTGGAGGTGAAAGTTCATTTTGGGCTATGGCAGAGATTTCACCAGCGCACAGGGCAATTTTACAACCAGTTAGCTGGTGAAAGGCAATGCTTTCACCAGCTAACCAGCGAATCATAAGGTGAGTTAGCTGGTGAAAGAATAAAAAGCATTTTTGAAAGCTAAGGATGGAGCAGGTCGTTTTTCATAGAATTTAAAGAGGTTCCAGAGTATTAAAGGGTTAACAACTTGATTGAAAAATACTTTGCATCAGAGATTCGTGGGAGTTTTTGAGAATCACATGCTAAACTGATTTCCTAAAGTATCGACCATGGACAACTGAAGAAATCCAGCTGCCAAGACAGGTTCCTTTTCCATGTTTCATGACACCACAGATTCCAGAAGCTAAAGAATACAGATGTCAAATTTTGAGATTGAAGACAATTTGAATGTTAGTCTAGTCATTAAGTCTTTGTTATCAAGTTGCTTAGTTAAATTTGAATTTCTATTTTTGGATACAGATCCAAGTTTTTAGGATCTTAAAAACTGATTGTAAAAGTCTATAAATGCCTATATTTTCTAAGAGACAAAGGTTCAAACTGGGAATATATTTTGTGCTACTGTATAGACTCTTATTTATAGAATAAAAGTTCAGTTTCCTTTCATTTTCAATATTAGAAATATCCATCTTTCCCTTTCTGTACTTTGTTTCAGTTTATTTTAGCTTATAAAGACTGTTATCTCTTTATTGAGCTCATAGACTTGAAGTAAAGGATTTCTTTCTATCTTGCATTAAGCCCTACATTCGGTTGTATTTGGAAATCAAGAATAGTGTTCTTCATCCTCTCCTTTCAATTTACTTGATCTGATTATTGTTTCCTGAAAGAACTGTTTCTTTAGATGTATGATGAGTTGTCTATTACACTGATCATTAAATACCCCATTATTCCAAGCATATCTACACATTATTTTTAAGTTACCAAGCATCCTTAGTCTACAACCCTAAGGAGTTTCTTGGAGTGATAACATTTTGGATGAGGAAACATAGGTAAATATCATGACAGAAAGAACTTGGGAAGATTTAGGAAAGCCTGATATGATTCCTTCATTAGGAGGAATAGGACTATTCAAGGGAAAGCTAATAAACCTATGTGGAAGAGGGAAAGTGAAGAGTTGGAAAGTATATGGGAGCAACATATGAATTACTTGTTGGAGGTCAAAAGATACCTCACACCAAGAAACTAGAGAGAATATGGTAGTGATAATACCTAGAGAATCATATTGCAAAGGAAAATATTTCAAAGGGAATCTTCTACATATGAGAGGAAATTCTTGTGGATTTAGCACTAGCTCTGATACCATTGTCAAGCTAGGAGTGGGTAGAAAAGTAACTCCACACTTTGATGATATTCCATTAGTATGATAGGTGAATATATACATGAGTAAAAGACTCTTGTTCTTCCCAAACGGGTGATTGTTCTTATCACCTATGACTCTTCATATTTACATACATTTACAAGAAACTTAACCACAAAGGATTACATGTCCAACACAAAATTTGACTGTAAATGTTTTTAAGAAAAATCAAAAGAGAAAAAAATTAAGGAAATTAAATTAATATTTACTAAAAGAATTTATAAGAAAACGAAAGGTATAATTTCTCTTAATATTTGAGATTAAGAAGCATGTTCAAAGATATATGATAAAATAAGAATGATACGTAGAATATTAGCATGGCCCGTATGCAAGGATGACATACACAAATCACGAAATGATCCAAAATTTTATAGGTGTTGGTCATTACATAGAAGGAGATTGCTAGTTGGAAGGAATCCACCAACTCTAGGAATTGAGTAGAGTTGCTAGCGGTTGCATGAAAAGGGTTTCCACCTACATTAAAATTAATTGAGATCCTGTCATGCACCATATATTTTTGGTGGATCCTATTTGAATGTTAATGTGCGTTGATCTCTATAAAAACCTAGTGATTGTGGTATGAGGTTTTCATGGATATGATCTTTGGAGGGGGTGGCCCCCCTCCCCCTCCCTAAAAAATTGATGCTTTTCCCATGTTAGTCTCTTCCCTTGGAAAATCGGTTAAGTAATTTGCTTCTTGCTTTGTCAAACAACATGACGAGATGCTTGAAATTATTCTTTTTCCTAATAATTCCCATAAAATATATTTGAAGCTTGTATACAAAGGCACAATCGACTAGTTTACTAGGATATGGCTCTCCCCCATGGCCATGGAAAATTGGATTTAGGAAAACTAGGTAGGATTGATCAAAGGCCAACTCTCAGACTACTTTAGTGGATGAAGGTTTTATTCAATTTACTTTGAAACCAAGGAAGATAGAGATTTAATATTTGAGAGTGGACCATATTTTTATGGTACTCAAGGACTGTATTTGAATGAATGGATGCCATATTTTAATATAGAAAATGGCATCCCTTCAACAATTCTAGTCTGGGTGTGATTACCTCATCTCCCTTTGCATTGTTGGAATGTTGAAATCATGAGAAGTATTGGTAATTCCATTGGTACTTACATTGACAAAATAGATCCCAAAGATGAAATGCTAGCATTTGCTAGAATATGTGTTGAAGTTGATCTAGAAAAGGGGTTGTCTAAATATTTCCAACTAACTTTGGATAAATGAAAATAAATTCAACTAGTGGATTATGAAAAACTTCCATTTAAATGCAAGAAGTGTTATGAATACAAAGATTTCACAAATATTGT
This sequence comes from Picea sitchensis, assembly GCA_010110895.2. NCBI lineage: Eukaryota > Viridiplantae > Streptophyta > Pinopsida > Pinales > Pinaceae > Picea > Picea sitchensis. The sequence continues at coordinate 7,168 of SNQJ01S0017458.1, forward strand.
CTCAAAAATGTAGTGAGTGAGTAGGTTCCTTTAGAGAAGGATGACTAGTTGCAGTAGGCCAAGAAGAAAAACCTAAGAATAAGAAATCAACTAGTGCATCTTATTCTAAGCAAGCACAACCCTCAATAATCTCAACACAACTTGCAAGTTCGGGTCAAGTTCCAAACCAACCCTCTACATCAGTACCATAAAAATATCCTACAATAGCCTCGAAACGTTCACCCCCTAAAAGATATGGTGCTAATCCATCAAGAAATAAGTATGAAATCCTTTCACATGGGGTTAGTGGTCCCACCTCATAATCAATAGGACTACCTTTATCTTCCCTAAGTTCCGATTATGCATGAAAACGATCACTATGTTTCCTCACCAGAAGTGGAGAGAAATACCACTAAGCTAGAAGAGGATATTCCTTAATATGCTCTTCCTTCCATTGGAAATGAGCCTAATCAATATAGTGTTTCCCCAGAATATGTGTCGAATATAGAAGAAGATAAGAAATAGACTGAAGGAGAAGGAAAAACCCATAGAAGGGTTGGTAGGAAACCACTTAAATATAGGAAAGAATAGGCAACCGAAAATGAGAAACAGATAGGGAATTATCCCACAACTGAAAGAGCAATAAAAAACCCTAGGATCTAAAGGAATCAGAGTGGAACTAACACATGTCAAAGTGGTACCCACAAAAATGTCAATAAATGATGAAATCGTCTCTTGGAACTATAGGGGTATAGAAGAAAGGATTAAAGTAGAAGCAATAATGGATTTGAATAAGATAGAAAAACCTACTCCAGGAGAATAAATTAGAGGATGAAGAATCCCTAATCAAGTGTAAAATAATTTGGAAATATTGTGAAGTAAAATCCATTAGTGCTTGAGGATCCTCTAGAGGACTTTGCATGTTATGGAATAATAATTTCCTGCATTTAAATTCTTTCCAACAAGCACAACGTTGGTTGATGACAATCCTCACTCATTTACAGATAGGTGAGATATTTACCATAATTAATGTGTACATGCCATATGTGTACCCAAAACAAGTTGATTGTTGGTACTCTCTGATAGCATTAAGAGGATTTGAATTTTGGGACAAAAGTATTGTAGTTGTAGGTGAGATATTTACCATAATTAATGTGTACATTCCATATGTGTACCCAAAACAAGTTGATTGTTGGTACTCTCTGATAGCATTAAGAGGATTTGAATTTTGGGACAAAAGTATTGTAGTTGTTGATTTCAATACCACCACTCTTGGGATAAAAGGAAAGAGAGGAAGCCATTGTTAGAGTTCCATTAAGGGATTGGATGAAAGAATTGATATTTTTGGGGGATTTTGTTGATATAAAACCCATCAGGGGTCATTTTACCTAGACCAACAAGTGGGTAGGATATGAGCATATTGTTGCTCATTTAGATAGGTTTTTAATTCATATTTCCTTCCTTGAGAGAACTTATTCAACTTCTTCTAGAATCATTCTATGGGCTACTTATGATCATTGACCCATCTCTCTTCAAATTTTAGAAATTCCAAATTATGGTCCAATCCCATTTAGGTTTAAACCTTTATGGTTACAAAATGATTCTTCTTTAGATGCCATCTCTAGATAATGGAGTGGATGGATAATTGGATCACATGTATACATTTGGGAACATAAGTTAAATTTTACAAACAAATCCCTTAACAATTGGGCTAAAATATTATACGATGCACCAAAAAGGGAGATGTCAAATTTAAAAAAAAGTTAATTCCGATACAAGGCAGATTGGAGTAGGAACATGTTATGATAATATCGTTAAAAGAAGAGAAGGGAATTTTCAATAAATATTAAAAAGTGCTACATGTTGAGGAAGGAATATGGAAATTAAAATCTTGAAGTTTGTGGTTAACAATCGGAGATATAAATTTCAACTTGTTTCATAAACATGCTAAGGATAGTCTATAGATAAATAATGTAAATGAGATAAAAACACCAAGCGAGGCATGAACCTCCTCCTTTGAAAAGAAAAGAGAAGCAACACTGTCACATTTCACATATTTATACACAGACAAGGGAGGAGTTGACTCGAAAGACTCAATGTATTTTCTACAAAACATTCCCTCTTTGGTCTCCCATGAGAAAAATTCCATCTTAAATAAGGAGATATCCTAGAACGAAAAGAAAAAATTCGTTTGGGAACTTGCTTCAGGTAAATCCGTGAGTCCATATGGGTTCAATATTCATTTATACTAAGGGTGTTGGAGTATTATCAGATAAGATCTTATTAGGATGATTAAATATGTCCACAAGTATTTCAGGATAGGGAGAGCATCTAAATATTCCTTCATAACTCCTATTCTAGAAGAATATAATCCTTCTTCCTTCTCTCGATTCCAACCCGTCTCCTTATTCAATTCCTCTTATAAAATTATGAAAAATATTATAGTTAATAGATTCAATATCCTTCTTCCAAAGATAATATCAGATAATCAATCAAGAGGTTTCATGGAAAAAAGGAAAATCATGTACAATATTATCTTGGTACAAGAGGCGATTCATTCAAGCAAAAAGAAAGGTGTCAGATGTATGGTCATCATGTTAAATATATCTATCACATTTGATCGTGTCAGACACACATTTCTTTTTGATGTTCTTAGGAAATTTGGTTTTTGATTCAAGTTTATTAGTTGGATCTCTTCATGTATTATCAATCCTTGGATATCTCCCTTAGTCAATCGGTGCCCATTAGGATTCTTTCAAGCCAATAGAGGACTTAGACAAGGTTTTCCCTTATCGTCTCTCATGTATATTATCATGGTTGAATCTCTTAGAATATAACTGACATTTTAAGAGGTTAGGGCCAGTGGTTGTGTATGTAGAGAGTGGTAAATGGATATTAATGTAAATCTCAAAAAAGTACTAAAGAGAATTTATGAACTCCAACGCCTATAATGTTTCTTTGGAGGAGGAGGTTGTTGAGGTTGAGCATGTTTTATAGAAAATGGAGTGTAGAGTAAGAGGTGTAATAGTTAGAGTTGAACAAAACTAGGTTGATTTAGGGGATGAGTCTTCAAAATTCTTCTTTGACTACTGCTTATTTTTTGGTCCGGTAAAAATCTATTAAGAACTACAAACCTTATTTTTGGGGTTTACAAGGACGCACTGAATACAAAAACCTCTACTACAATTTGTTTTTATTTTTAACATTTATCATGTAATTGTACCTTCTCTTGTAGTTTCTATTAGCCAATAATTAGATCTCAATCTTTATCTTCCTCTAATGGAATCAATATAGGTGTTGCTTTCACACTTCCACTATGTACCTACAATGGATGTACCTTTTTTAGTCCCATTGTCCTACTTATTGTGGTCATTTGTTGGACATTAAAATAATCTTATATTATTTTATCTTATGTAGTAGCCTGGCCTTGGGAGATATATTTGATCATAAAAACTTTCTAGATGAACATGAGTCGTAATAAATTTATTAAAAGTGTTGTTCCGCAACCATGCTTTATGATCTCTTGGTATCAAATCATGGCAAATGACAAAAAATACCACAAATTAATCTAAAGTTTGACATTGATGAATTATCTGAGTACTTTTTTTGGTTAAATAAAAGCATTTGTATTAAACCCAAGGTGTCCCCTGGAAATAGAATACAAAAAGACGTAGATTGTTCATCTTAGAGGCTTAACGCTCACTAAGATAACAATATATTCTCTTAAACTCTACAACAAGTCCATGCACTGCATAGAACTAACTGATAAAAATAGAAAATGACAGGACAAAACCATCCCAAACACAATTGTAAGGAAATATATTGCTCTAAGTGTCATTTCTGGGATAGAATCTATTCATGAATATTGGAACTTTTGAAAGAACATACCTGGTAGCTCAAAATTTGATTATAAGGCAGGCAGGAAATGGCATGTAAAGGCAAGGCAAGGCATGTGAAGGGAATGCATCAAAATGCCAAGGCAAGGTATGGAATCTCAATGTGAGGATAATGGCAGGGCATGGCATGTCAAGGCAAGGCAAGGCATGTCAAGGTAAGGAAATGCATGTCATGTCAAGGATAAGAATGGCATGTAAAGGAAAGGCATGTCAATGCAAGGCATGGCATGTCAAGGAAAGGCATGTCAATGAAAGGAAAGATCTATCAAGGCAAGGCGTGTCAAGGCAAGAAACGACATATTAGAGAAAGGCATCACAAGGAAAGGAAAGCCAAGGAGTGTCAAGGAAAGGCATGGCATGTCAAGTCAAGAAATGGAAAGTCAAGGCAAGGGAATGCATGGTGGGGAAAGGCATTGTAAGGAAATTCATGGTAAGACATGACAACACATGGAAAATCATGGCATGTCAAGGAAAGGAAAGACATTTCAAGAAAAGTCATGGCTTGTCAAGGCAAGGAATGGAAAGGCTAGGAATGGCATGTCAAGGCAAGGCATGGCACGTAAAGGAAAGGAAAGGCATGTCATGTGAACTCAAGGCAATAATTTCAAGAAATGCAAGGCATGTGCAAGGCATGTCAGAGAAAGGCAAGGCATGTCATGGAAATGCATGGAAAGTCAAGGAAAGGAAAGGAATGTCAAGGAAAGGCATGGCATGTCAAGGAAAGGCATGGCAGGGAAAGGAAATGGAATGCATGGAAAGCCAAGACATTTCAAGGAAATTCATGGTAAGGCATGGAAACGCATGTCAAAGAATGGCATGTCAAGGCAAGGCAAGGCATTTTAGGGTTAGGCATGGCATGTCAAGGCAAGGCATGTAATGTCAAGGCAAGGAAAAGCATGGAATGCCAAAGCAAGGCAATGGATTGTCAATTCAAGGCAAGGGATGTCAAGGAAATGCATGTCAAGACAAGAAAAGGAATGTCAAGGCAAGGCATGGGATGTCAAGGAAAGGCATGTCATGGAAAGTCAAGGCATGGCATGTCAAGGCCAGGCAAGGATTGGCATGTCAAGGAAAAGAAATACATGTCAAGGAAAGGCATGGCTTGTCAAGGCAAGGCATGGCAAGGCTAGGCATAGCATGTAAAGGTAAGGAATGGCATGTCAAGGAAAGGAAAGGCATGGCATGCCAAGGCAAGGAAATGGTAGTTCAAGTCAAGCAAAGGCATGTCAAGGCAAGGAAAGGCATGTCAAGGAAAATAATTGCATGTCAAGGAAAGGGATGGCATGTCAAAGCAAGGCATAGCATGACAACAAAAGGTATGGAATGTCAAGGAAAGGAAATGCATGGCATGTCAAGGAAAGGAAAGACATGTCAAGGAAATTCATGGATTGTCAAGGCAAGGCATGGAAACTCTAGGCATGGCATGTCAAGGCAAGGCATGGAATATCAAGGCAAGGCAAGGCATGGAATATCAAGGCAAGGAAAGACATGGCATGTCAAGGCAACGAAATGGCATGATAAGTCAATTCAAGGGATGTCAAGGAAAGACACGTCAATGCAAGGAAAGGCATGTTAAGAAAGGGCATGGCATGTCAAGGCAAGGCATGGCATGTCAAGGAAAGGCATGGCATGTAAAGGAAAGGCAAGGCATGTAATGTGGAGGAAAGGAAATACATGTCAAGGCAAGGCATGGCTTGTCAGGGGAAGGCATGACAAGGCTAGGCATTGCATGTCAAAGCAAGGCATGTTATATCAAGGCAAGGCAAGGCATGACATGTGAAGGAAAGGCAATACATGTCAAGGAAAGGCATGGCTTGTCAAGGCAAGGAATGGCAAGGCTAGGCATGGTATGTCAAGGCAAGGCATGGCATGTCAAGGCAAGGCAAGGCATGGAATGTCAAGGCAAGAAAAGGCATGGCATGTCAAGGAAAGGAAATGGCAAGGAAAGGTATGTCAAGGCAAGGAAAGGCATGTCAAGGCAAGGCAAGGCATGACATGTCAAGGCAAGGCAAGGAATGGCATGTCAAGGCAAGGAAATAAATGTCAAGGAAAGGCATGTCAATGCTAGGCATGACAATTTTTTATGATCATTACTAACATTTATTAGATTTGTTGAATGTTTTACATCATTGGAATGACATATTAGATATAACTGATTTAAAATTTTAATATCATATGTGCACTTTGATATGTTGTAATATGTTTATCATTTCATTTCATATGTTGTAATATTAGATATATAATAGAGAAATTAATTACTGCATGAAATAAATAATAATTTTTCATTCTAAATGTTTGTTTTTGTAGAAAAAGGATCTTTCAAAAGTTCTGAATCATCCTCATCAAGTAGATCCAGATCGTGACGCTGGGTCTAATGCTGAGATGGTAGATGATGCTCATGATGAAATAGATACTGATGGCGGCAATGTCCATGTCGATGCAAATGACGACGATCATCATCATCATCATCATCATCATCATCATTGTGATGATCAAGTTGAGGCAGTTGCTGGTAGTAGCCAATGACATTCATGATCATATAAACTGCATCATGGATAATTTTTTATATATTCTTACAATGCCTCTTTTCATGGTTACTATCATATGTATCATTTTCATGGCCTCCAGTACCATATTATTGAGTTGTATCATTTTTACATGTATCATGTTGACTTATATCATTTGGACATGACGTATCATATTCTCTTACATAATTTAGCATTTTTATTTATATCATTTGTACATGATGTATCATTTTGACTTATGTCAATTGTTGGACATGTATCATTTTCAGATGTTATTGATCTACTAGAATATTTTACTTTCACTATTTTTAGTTATATATGATGATGCTATTATCAATATTGACTCGTCAATTTTTATATATTGAAAGTGGTTGATGATTTTTGGATGCATATTTATTACATATGATGGTTTTGATTTACTGCTCATGATGGATGTTGTCAAATTCACTTAAATTACAGATATTTGACTCACTTGTTTTAATTATAGATGATGATCATTTTATAATAATTATCTTGTTATTTTATATATATTGGATGTTGTAGATTCTATTTTGATGGAGAATTGATAAGTATAATGGTGTTGTTAATTTGTATGGATGTGTGTTTCCCTAAAGATTCTTTATAAATGTTATCCTATAAAATATTTCAAATGCATTTATATGACTTATTGTATAATCATATAAGTTATTTAAGAGACATGATATATTTAACTAGTTAAATTGAAATAAAACATATTAAATTAATAATTGTAAGAAAAACAAGAATCATTTTTGGAAGCAACAATGGAAGCCAAATTGGAAGAAAAATTGGAAGCCACACCAAAAGAAAAACTCACAGCCAAACTAGAAGCAAAACTGGAAGCAAAACTAGATGTAAAACTAGAAGCCAAACTGGAAGCAAAATGGGCAGCAAAACTAGATGTAAAACTGGAAGCCAAACAAGAAGCAAAATTGGAATCCATATCAGAAGCAAAACTGGATGTAAAACTGTAAGCCAAACTAGAAGTCAAAATGGAAACAAAATTGGAAGGAATATCAGAAGAAAAACTAGAATAAACACCTGGCACTAAAATTGGTGTTATTCTTGGATCCAAACTGGAAGAAAAATTCAAAGCCATATCAAAAGAAAAATTAGACATAAAATTGGAAGTCAAACCATACGAAAAAATGGAAGAAAAATTGGAAGGCATATCAGACGAAAAACTGGAAGAAACACCTGACACTAAACCCGACGCTATTCCTAGCGCTAATTTCGGAGCTATTTCTGGTGCTAAACCTGGCACTATTCCTGGCGCTATTCCCAACACTAAACCTGGTGTTATTCCTGGCGTTATTCCCGGGGATAAACCTGGCACTATTCCTGACGCTATTCTCGACACTAAACCTATCGTTATTCCTAGCACTATTCTTGGCGTTCTTTTTCAACGCTAAATCTAGCACTAATTCTGACGCTAAATCTAGAAAAATTATAAAAAGTCCATATTGCACCCCGTTTTGCACTGGAAAATGTGTTCAATTCATAAACTAAAATACACTAAATTACAACGTTATTTTAGGCGTTTATTGTATGTTCTATTGTATTGACTATATATTAATCCTTAAGGAAGGATAATACTCCTCAAGCAATACTTTCTTATACATCAAAAATATTCTTCACTATATAAAATATATTGCTTACATTTATTTATATAGCATTTCCTATCTCCTAGGAGCATTCTAGAGAGGGTGTCTTCTAGAAACATCATTTATTATATCTAACTACCCATTATTATATGTAACTACCATAGTGGGCCTTATTTAATACCATGGTGGACCTAGTCCATGTTACATTGAATTCCCTCCATTAATAATACATTACCCCATTCCCATGGGGTACCTCCCATATTACCCTCCATATTGCCTCCCTAGGTACATTACATTCCACCCCCCTTAAGCATGTTTCATCCCCAAAACATGATAAGAGACCATACAAAATGATCAACTGAGAATTTTAGCCAACTGGTACCAAGTATGACCATCCATCCATCCTAATGGAAGATGAACATGATTTCCAACTGTTGTCTGTCCACCCTGACCTCGCTTTGCATCCTGTTGATGTTTCCATGGATGTGTATCTTGAGCCTAGTGACTTCCTATAGTTCTGGTAGGCCTCAGTGTACCTCTTGATTGGTTTCCCTTTTGGTTACCTACTGGTGCATAAGTGTGTTGATGCGTCGCTCCTTGCCTTGATGACTGTTGTTTTTCTATATGATGTAGATGGTGATATACAAAAACTGTAGGAATTGGTTCCTTAGTATTCAAATTGACAAACCCTTCAACTATAGGAATTGGTTCCTGTATCTGCAAATGTATAACCCCTTGTTCCTTGGATTTAATAAACTCCCGAGCTTCTTTATTGTGTCCCTGTGTCTTTAATTCATCTTCTTTTGTAGACTCCGCCTCTAATTCAACTTTGGACACTACAAAAACGTATCTGCTTGTTGTCGTGGGCCCTTCTGTATTACTAAGAGACACATCCTGTAATGTGATTTTATTTTCCTTGTACCACAACTTCAAAAAATTGTTTTCACATTAATATTAATGGTACCCACACATTCTATCCAAGGATATCCCAAAACAATATCCACCACATATATATCTATAGCATAAAAATATGAATGTACCATGTATTTATCCATAGTAATCTTCACATATATAAAAATTTGTGCATTTTCACCTGCAACTTGTGTTCTTTGAATATTTTTGGCTGGAGCTGGTAATCTATTAACCAATTGAACATCAAAAAAGTTTTGTTGGTAACTAGGGTTAGTACAAATAATGATATTTTCTTTCTGAATACATCCATGAACCTGTAATATAGATTTTCCACATGAAATAAACCCTTATTTCACCCTTTATCAACACGAGACCATTTATCTCAAACTAATTTTTCATATGCTTCATCAAAAAGTGTCATCAAATCACCAAATTTAAATGATTTCCACCATATGAGAGCATCATCTTTGAAACCCCACTGTAGACAATGTTTCCAATTCTTTTTGTAGCATTGCTTTCTGTCTTTTATGAATTCTTCAATACTATAACCCTCTTCTTTTCCAGTAAAAAACATTTTTCTTGGAAAAACTCTTCAACAAAAACTAGGGTTTTAAAGAATAACTTACTACAGAAATTCATGGTTTTTTCCAAAAAAACCCTGAAAAACTATCGAATTTAAAATGTTCATAACTTGACTTCCCGAACTTTGTTTCGACTGATAATTTTTTTGGAATTTGGGTATTATTCAGAGAAGAATCCAAATATCCAGTTACATTTAAAAAAATATGAAAACAAGGTCTCATATATGAGCCTGAAGTGTTCCATTCTCTTTTTTCTTAAAAAAAATATATATATATATTCTACAAAAATGACCAAAAATGCTTCTCTTCTTGCCCAAAGAAAGATATTTGATACCACTTGCAATATACCAATTCTATATCTACAAATATAATTCAATAAGACCAATAATAAACCATAAACCATTCACCAAACATGAACACAAGAATACAGAAAACCCTTGATGTGGGGTAACACCATATATTAATCCTTAAGGAAGAATAATACTTCTCAAGCAATACTTGCTTGTACGTCAACAATATTCATCACTATATCAAATACATTGCTTACATTTCTTTATATAGCATTTCCTATCTCCAAGGAACATTCTAGAGATGGTATCTTCTAGAAACATCATTCATTATATATAACTACCCATTATTATATCCAACTACCATAGTGGGCCTTATTTAATACCATGGTGGACCTAGTCCACCTTACATTGAATGGCCTCCACTAATAATACATTACCCCATTCCCATGGGGTACCTCCCATATTACCCCCCATATTACCTCCCTAGGTACATAGTGGAGGCCATTTAATATAAGGTAGACTAGGTCCAGCATGGTATTAAATAAGGCCCACTATGGTAGTTGGATATAATAAATGGGTAGTTAGATATAATAAATGGGTTTTCTAGAAGATATATTCTCTAGAATGTTCCTAGGAGATACATAACTCTATATAAGGAAGTGTAAGCAATGTAATTAACATGGTGAAGAATATTGTTGATGTACAAGAAATTATTGCTTGGGAATTTTTATCCTTCCATGGTGAAGAATATTATTGATGTACAAGAAAGTATTGCTTGGGAATTTTTATCCTTCCGTAAGGATTAATTTATGGTGTTACCCTACCTCAAGGGTTTTCTATATTCTTGTGTTCATGTTTGGTGAATGGTTTATGGTTTATTCTTGGTTTTATTGAAGTATCCTTTCTCCGGGTCTAAGGTTCTATCCAATGTTTTTTGTTTAGAGAAATTTCGCCAGTTTGGCTAAATTTCAAATTTTTAGAAGAAATTTAGGATAATTTTTTTCATTTTTTCATTAAAAATGAAAAACTTTTAGCCTAATTTATGATTATAGTTATTCATATACTTATATTTTTCACCTAAATATAAACAGTTTCCATGAACATATAATACATTTTCTTAATATTTTCGCCAAATCAATGATTATGCATTCCAATTTTTTAGGTATGAATTTTCATTTTAAGTCATGTAAATTTATATAGGACAAGAAAATGTTTTTAATAATTTATGTCTATTATTTTTTTCACTTATTTAAACATGGAGGGAGTATATCATGTTGTATATTAGTGTGTAGAACTTTTTCCATGTATTTTTAAAGATATTTTCCATTGCCATTTTTTGTTGTTGTAAGTTCCCTCTAATTGATATGAAAGATAGTTTTTTTCTCTCTAAATATTCCTTCATGAGATTTTGTTTTGTTCATTACTCTCATTGATGCACATGCTAGACAAATAGAATGGTGTTGTTGCCAAATTTTAAAGGTAGCAACAAGAAATCAATAAGCTATCACCTAAGATAAATGATATCTTTGCTTCTTTGATCTTCTCCCATGGAACTTGGCTTCATGTGACCCATTCATTCCACAACGGGTACAATGAAGATCATATCTTTAGCCAAGATTATGCCAACCCTATCTTCCTATGATCTTCTTATTCCTACGTCATTTCTTACTTTCTTCATGTTTTCCTTCATGTTTTCCATTAAGGGAAGTTCTTCCCAAACCCATGCTTCCAAATGGAGAGGGTGTAGAAAGTGCACCAAATGTACAATGTTGTTTCATCAAGAGAACTAGAGACTTCTCAGCTAGTGAAGGAAATCGCTCAACCTTGAGGAATCAGTAATGTGTGGACAAAAATGGCTATGATCACTAGAGAAATAAACCATTTATAAGTTGGTCATGAAAAATATATGTATGTGACACTATCCATACACACTCCAATTCACATGTAAGGTTACACAAAATCACTGGATAGAGGTGATATGAGTCGGTAGTGAATGGAGAAAATCGTGTTTCCTTCATTCCAATATAAATACTTGGAAGAAGGAGAATCCTAAAATTTTAACAAGGCAGGTAGCTATGCTATTCAATTAACCATTGATTCAAATCCAGGGGAAGACCAGATATTCCATCATATACGCAAACATTATGAATGGAAGACAATAAGAAAGTGAAATTACAGAGATCAACTGGAAAAATATACAAGATGGATCCCGCGATGGCTTCATGTCCATAAATGGTGATGAGTGTCAGACCATAAATGGTGATGATAATCTCACAAAGAGTGATAGTGAGAGAATAATTATTGTGCAAAACATTTCAGAGATGATTTTAGGTATGGTGATCGATACTTTAGCCAGAATAAATACCCAAGTGGTACTCTACACAACCAAGGTGATGGGTACCCAAGTGGTACTCTACACAGCCAAGGTGATGGGGAAAAGAAGCCAAAACAAATACCCAACCAAGTCTATGGATCAACGTGTGAGTATACTTGAAGAGTCGAGGGAGAACTTCCAAGTGTAGGTTGAACTTCACATAGATGAGTCGAGCCGATATCTCCACCAGCGAATAGTGAATGGATATACCATAATCGATATATATGTATCAAATATATGAAATCACGAAATTAGGTATGAAGACTGGTGAAATAACATGCCTATACCAATGATTTAGGGTTAGGCTCATTGCTAATGGAGAAGGGAAAAAAGCTACAGAGTGAAAAAGCTTGGATTGTAGAATGACAATAAGATATCACAGAGTAGAATGGATATCGGGAGTCTAAGAGCTCTGGTATCATTGCTCCTTGTGTGAGGTAGCATGAGATTGTGTGAGGGGAATAAGAGTAGAAACAAGAATGAGTGAAACATGTATTAGGTTTACGGTATAGAAATTAGGTTTTGGGTTTTCGGATGAGTGGTCGTGTGGACGAGGGAAAATGACGAGTTTGAGAGTAGATGGGAGAAACAAACGAATTAGTTGCAGGAGGTCAAAAGATACCTCACACAAAGAAAATAGAGAGAATATGTTAGAGAGAATCCCTAGAGAATCATACTGCAAAGGCAAAGATTTCAAAGGGCATTTTCTACATATGAGAGGAAACACTCATGGAGTTAGCAGTGGCTCTGATACTATTGTCAGGCCACGCGAGAGACTCCACACTTTGATGATGTTGCATTAGTATGATAGGTGAATATATACATGAGTAAATGACTCTTGTTCTTCCCAAAAGGTTGATTGTTCCTATCACCTACCAGTCTTCATATTTGCATACAGTTACAAGAAACTTAACCACAAAATATTATGTGTCTAATACAAAATTTCACTATAAAAGTTTTGAAGAAAAATCAAAAGAGAACAAAAAATAAGGATATTAAAATAATATTTACTAAAAGAATTTAGAAGAAAAGGAAAGGTATAATTTCTCTTAATATTTGACATTAAGAAGAATGTTCGAAGATATATGATAAAATTAGAATGATACGATAGAATATTAGCATGGCCCATATGCAGGGATGAAATATACAAATCAAACAATGATCCAAAATTTTATAGGTGTTGGACATTACATAGAAGGAGATCGCTAGATGGAAGGAATCCACCCACTCTAGAAGTTGAGTAGAGTTGCTAGTGGTTGCATGAAAAGGGTTTCTACCTACATTACAATTAATTGAGATCCTGTCATGCACCATAATTTTTTTATGGATCCTACTTGAATAGTAGTGTGTGTTGATCTCTGTAAAACCCTAGTGATTCTAGTATGAGGTTTTCATGGATATGATCTTTGGATGGGGTGGCCCTCATTCCCCTCCCTAAAACATTGATTATTTTCATGTGTTAGTCTCTTCCCTTGGAAAATCGGTAAAGTAGGTTGCTTCTTGCTTTGTCAAACGACAGGACGAGATGCTTGAAATTATTATTTTTCCTAATAATTCCCATCAAATTGATTTGAAGCTTGTATACAAAGGCATGATCGACTAGTTTACTAGGAAATGGCTCTCCCCCATGGCCATGGAAAATTAGATTTAGGAAAACTAGGTAGGATTGATCTAAGGCCAACTCTCAGATTACTTTAGTGGATGAGGGTTTTACTCAATTTATTTTGAAACCAAGGAAGATAGATATTTAATATTTGAGAGTGGACCATATTTTTATGGTACTCAAGGACTGTATTTGAATGAATGGATGCCATATTTCAATATAGAAAATGGCATCCCTTCAACAATTCCAGTCTGGGTGAGATTACCTCATCTCCCTTTGCGTTGTTGGAATGTTGAAATCATGAGAAGTATTGGTAATACCATTGGTACTTACATTGACAAAGTAGATCCCAAAGATGAAATGCTAGCATCTGCTAGAATATGTGTTGAAGTTGATCTAGAAAAAGGGTTGTCTAAATATTTCCAACTAATTTTGGATAAATGAAAAGAAATTCAACTAGTGGATTATGAAAAACTTCCATTTAAATGCAAGAAGTGTTATGAATACAAAGATTTCACAAATATTGTCTCAAAAATGTAGTGAGTGAGTAGGTTCCTTTAGAGAAGGATGAATAGTTGCAGTAGGCCAAGAAGAAAAACCTAAGAATAAGAAATCAACTAGTGCATCTTATTCTAAGCAAGAACAACCCTCAATAATCTCAACACAACTTACAAGTTCAGGTCAAGTTCCAAACCAACCCTCTACATCAGTACCATCAAAATATCCCACAATAGCCTCCAAAGGCTCACCCCCTAAAGGATATGGGGCTAATCCATCAATAAATACGTATGAAATCCTTTCACATGGGGTTAGTGGTCCCACCTCATAATCAATAGGACTACCTTTATCTTCCCTAAGTTCCGATTATGCATGAAAACCATCACTATGTTTCCTCACCAGAAGTGGAGAGAAATATCACTAAGCTAGAAGAGGATATTCCTTAATATTCTCTTCCTTCCATTGGAAATGAGCCTACTCAATATAGTGTTTCCCCAAAATATGTGTCGAATATAGAAGAAGATAAGAAATAGACTGAAGGAGAAGGAAAAACCCATAGAAGGGTTGGTAGGAAACCACTTAAATATAAGAAAGAATAGGAAACCGAAAATGAGAAACAGAGAGGGAATTATCCTACAACTGAAAGAGTAATAAAAAACCCTAGAATCTAAAGGAATCAGAGTGGAACTAACCCATCTCAAAGTGGTACCCACAAAAATGTCAATAAATGATGAAATTGTCTCCTGGTACTATAGGGGTATAGGAGGAAGGATTAAAGTAGAAGCAATAATGGATTTGAATAAGATAGAAAAACCTACTCCAGGAGAATAAATTAGAGGATGAAGAATCTCTAATCAAGTGTAAAATACTTTCGAAATATTGTGAAGTAAAATCCATTAGTGCTTGAGGATCCTCTAGAGGACTTTGCATGTTATGGAATAATAATTTCCTGCATTTAAATTCTTTCCAATAAACACAACGTTGCTTGATGACAATCCTCACTCATTTATAGATAGGTGAGATATTTACCATAATTAATGTGTACATGCCATATGTGTACCCAAAACAAGTTGATTGATGGTACTCTCTGATAGCATTAAGAGGATTTGAATTTTGGGACAAAAGTATTGTAGTTGGTGATTTCAATACCACTTTGGGATAAAAGGAAAAGAGAGGGGGAAATATAGTTAGATTTCCATTAAGGGATTGGATGAAAGACTTGATATTTTTTGGGGATTTGGTTGATATAAAACCCATAAGGGGTCATTCTACCTAGACCAACAACCCGGTAGGATATGAGCATATTGTTTCTCATTTATATAGGTTTTTAATTCATATTTCCTTCCTTGAGAGAACTTATTCAACTTCTTCTAGAATCATTCTATGGGCTACTTATGATCATTGACCCATCTCTCTTCAAATTTTAGAAATTCCAAATTATGGTCCAATCCCATTTAAGTTTAATCCTTTATGGTTACAAAATGATTCTTCTTTAGATGCCATATCTAGATAATGGAGTGGATGGATAATTGGATCATGTTTATACATTTGGGAACATAAGTTAAAATTTACAAAGAAATCCCTTAACAATTGGGCTAAAATCTTATACGCTCCACCAAAAAGGGAGATGTCAAATTTTAAAGAAAAGTTAATTCCGATACAAGGCAGATTGGAGTAGGAACATGTTATAACTTATGATAATATCGTTAAAGGAAGAGAAGGGAATTTTCAATAAATATCAAAAACTGCTATATGTTGAGGAAGGAATATGGAGATTAAAATCTTGAAGTTTGTGGTTAACAACCAGAGATATAAATTTCAACTTGTTTCATAAACATGCTAAGGATAGGCTCTAGAGAAATAATGTAAATGAGATCAAAACACCAAGCGAGGCCTAAACCTCCTCTTTTGAAAAGATAAAAGAAGCAACATTGTCACATTTCACATATTTATACACAGAAAAGGGAGGAGTTGACTCGAGAGACTCAATGTATTTTCTAGAAAACATTCCCTCTTTGGTCTCCCATGAGGAAAATTCCATCATAAATAAGGATATATCCTAGCATGAAAAGAAAAAATTCGTTTGGGAACTTGCTTCAGGTAAATCCGCGAGTCCATATGGGTTCAATATTCATTTATACTGAGGGTGTTGGAGTATTATCAAATAAGATCTTATTAGGATGATTAAATATGTCCACAAGTATTTCAAGATAGGGGGAGCATCTAAATCTTCCTTCATAGCTCCTATTCTAGAAGAATAGAATCCTTCTTCCTTCTCTCGATTCCAACCCATGTCCTTATTCAATTCCTCTTATAAAATTATGAAAAATATTATAGTTAATAGACTCAATCTCCTTCTTCCAAAGATAATATCAGATAATCAATCAAGAGGTTTCATGGAAAAAAGGAAAATCATGTACAACATTATCTTGGTACAAGAGGTGATTCATTCAAGCAAAAAGAAAGGTGTCAGTTGTATGGTTATCATGTTAAATATGGCTATCACATTTGATTGTGTCAGACACACTTTTATTTTTTATGTTCTTAGGAAATTTGGTTTCTGATTCAAGTTTATTAGTTGGATCTCTGCATGTATTTTCAATCCTTGGATATCTCCCTTAGTCAATGGGCGCCCATTAGGATTCTTTCGAGCCAATAAAGGAATTAGAGAAGGTCTTCCCTTATCGCCTCTCATATATATTATCATGGTTGAATCTCTTAGAATATAACTAACTTTTTAAGAGGTTAGGGCCAGTGGTTGTGTATGTCTAGAGTGGTAAAGTGATATTAATGTAAATCTCAAAAAAGTACTAAAGAGAATTTATGAACTCCAACGCCTATAATGTTTCTCTGGAGGAGGAGGTTTCTTAGGTTGAGCATGTTTTGTAGAAAATGGAGTGTAGAGTAAGAGATGCAATAGTTAGAGTTGAACAAAACTAGGCTGATTTAGGGGATGAGTCTTCAAAACTCTTCTTTGACTACTGCTTATTTTTTGGTTCGGTAAAAATCTATTAAGAACTACAAACCTTATTTTTGGGGTTTACAAGGACGCAATGAAGACAAAAACCTCTACTACAATTTGTTTTTATTTTTAGCATTTATCATGTAATTGTACCTTCTCTTGTAGTTTCTTTTAGCCAATAAATAGATCTCTATCTTTATCTTCCTCTAATAGCATCGATATAGGTGTTGCTTTCACACTTCCACTATGTACCTACAATGGATGTACTTTTTTTAGTCCCATTGTCCTACTTATTGTGATCATTTGTTGGACATTAAAATAATCTTATATTATTTTATCTTATGTAGTAGCCTAGCCTTGGTAGCTATATTTGTCCATGACAACTTTCTGGAGGAACATGAGCCACAATAAATTTATTAAAAGGGTTGTTCCGCAACCATGCTTTATGATCTCTTGGTATCAAATCATGGCAAATGACAACAAATACCACAAATTAATCTAAAGTTTGACATTGATGAATTATCTGAGTACTTTTTTTGGTTAAATAAAAGCATTTGTATTAAACCCAAGGTTTTCCCCGGAAATAGAATACAAAAAGACGTAGATTGTTCATCTTAGAGGCTTAACGCTCAGTAAGATAACAATACATTCTCTTAAACTCTACAACAAGTCCATCCACTGCATAGAACTAACTGATAAAAATAGAAAATGACAGGACAAAACCATCCCAAACACAATTGTAAGGAAATATATTGCTCTAAGTGTCATTTCTGGGATAGAATCTATTCATGAATATTGGAACTTTTGAAAGAACATACCTGGTAGCTCAAAATTTGATTATAAGGCAGGTAGGAAATGGCATGTAAAGGTAAGGCAAGGCATGTGAAGGGAATGCATCTAAATTCCAAGGCAAGGTATGACATCTCAATGTGAGGAGAATGGCAAGGCATGGCATGTCAAGGCAAGGCAAGGCATGTCAAGGTAAGGAAATGCATGTCATGTCAAGGATAAGAATGGCATGTAAAGGAAAGGCATGTCAATGCAAGGCATGGCATGTCAACGAAAGTCATGTCAATGAAAGGAAATGTCTATGAAGGCAAGGTGTGTCAAGGCAAGGAAAGGCATTATAGAGAAAGGCATCGCAAGGCGAGGCAAGCCAAGGAATGTCAAGGAAATGCATGGCATGTCAAGTCAAGGAATGGCAAGGCAAGGAAAGGGAATGCATGGTAGTTAAAGGCATTGTAAGGAAATTCATGGTAAGACATGACAACAAATGGAAAATCATGGCATGTCAAGGAAAGGAAAGACATTTCAAGGAAAGGCATGGCTTGTCAAGGCAAGGCATGGAAAGGCCAGGAATGGCATGTCAAGGAAAGGCATGGCACGTAAAAGAAAGGAAAGGCATGTCATGTCAAGGTAAGGTAATAAATTTCAAGGAATGCAAGGCATGTGCAAGGCATGTCAAGGAAAGGCAAGGCATGTCATGGAAAGGCATGGAAAGTCAAGGAAAGGAAAGGAATGTCAAGGAAAGGCATGACATGTCAAGGAAAGGCATGGAAAGGAAAGGAAAGGGAATGCATTGAAACTCAAGGCATTGCAAGGCAATTCATGGTAAGGCATGGAAACGCATGTCAAAGCATGGCATGTCAAGGCAAGGCATGGATTTTCAAGGCAAGGTATTTTAAGGTTAGGCATGGCATGTCAAGGCAAGGCATAGAATGTCAAGGCAAGGCAAGGCATGGAATGCCAAGGCAAGGCAATGGAATGTCAATTCAAGGCAAGTGATGTCAAGGAAAGGCATGTCAAGAAAAGGAAAGGAATGTCAAGGCATGAATGGGATGTCAAGGAAAGGCATGTCATGGAAAGTCAATGCATGGCATGTCAAGGCAAGGCAAGGATTGGCATGTCAATGAAAGGCAAGACATGTCAAGGAAAGGCATGGAAAGGCTAGGCATAGCATGTAAAGGTCAGTAATGACATGTCAAGGAAAGGAAAGGCATGGCATGCCAAGGCAAGGAAATGGAATTTCAAGGCAAGCAAAGGCATGTCAAGGCAAGGAAAGGCATGTCAAGGAAAAGACTTGCATGTCAAGGAAAGGGATGGCATGTCAGAGCAAGGCATGGCATGACAAGGAAAGGGATGGAATGTCAGAGCAAGGCATGGCATGACAAGTAAAGGTATGGAATGTCAAGGAAAGGAAATGCATGGCATGTCAAGGAAAGGAAATACATGTCAAGGCAATTCATGGATTGTCAAGGCAAGGCATGGAAACTCTAGGCATGGCATGTCAAGGCAAGGCATGGCATATCAAGGCAAGGCAAGGCATGGAATATCAAGGCAAGGAAAGACATGGCATGTCAAGGCAAAGAAATGGCATATCAAGTCAATGCAAGGGATGCCAAGGAAAAACATGTCAAGGCAAGGAAAGGCATGTCAAGGAAGGGCATGGCATGTCAAGGCAAGGCAAGGCATGGCATGTCAAGGAAAGACATGGAATGTAAAGGCAAGGCAAGGCATGGCATGTGAAGGAAAGGCAAGGCATGGCTTGTCAGGGCAAGGCATGACAAGGCTAGGCATTGCATGTCAAGGCAAGGCATGGCATATCAAGGCAAGGAAAGGCATGGTATGTGAAGGAAAGGCAATACATGTCAAGGAAAGGCATGGCTTGTCGAGGCAAGGAATGAAAAGTCTAGGCATGGTATGTCAAGGCAAGGCATGGCATGTCAAGGCAAGGCAAGGCATGACATGTCAAGGCAAGGAAAGGCATGGCATGTTGAGGAAAGGAAATGGCATGCCAAGTCAAGACAAGGAATGTCAAGGCAAGGCAAGGCATGACATGTCAAGGCAAGGCAAGGAATAGCATGTCAAGGCAAGGAAAGAAATGTCAAGGAAAGGCATGTCAAGGCTAGGCATGGCATTTTTTTATGATCATTACTAACATTTATTAGAATTGCTGAATGTTTTACATCATTGGAATGACATATTAGCTATAACTTATTTAAAATTTTAATATCATATGTGCACTTTGATATGATGTAATATGATTATCATTTCATTTCATATGTTGTAATATTAGATATATAATAGAGAAATGAATTACTGCATGAAATAAATAATAAATTTCATTCTAAATGTTTGTTTTTGTAGAAAAAGGATCTTTCAAAAGTTTTGAATCATCCTCATCAAATAGATCCAGATCGTGACGTTGGGTCTGATGTTGAGATGGTAGATGATGCTCATGATGAAACATATACCGATGGCAATGATGTCCATGTCGATGCAGATGACAACGATCATCATCATCTTCATCATCATCATTGTGATGATCAAGTTGAGGCAGTTGTTGGTAGCAGCCAATGACATTCATGATCATATAAACTGCATCATGGATAATTTTTTATATATTCTTACAATGCCTCTTTTCATGGTTACTATCATATGTATCATTTTCATGGCCTCCAGTACCATATTATTGAGTTGTATCATGTTGACTTATATCGTTTGGACATGACGTATCATATTGACTTGTATCATTTTCTCTTACATAATTTAGCATTTTTATTTACATCATTTGTACATGATGTATCATTTTGACTTATGTCAATTGTTGGACATGTATCATTTTTAGATGTTATTGATCTACTAGAATATTTTACTTTCACTATTTTTAGTTATATATGATGATGATATTATCAATATTGACTCGTCAATTTTTATATATTGAAAGTGGTTGATGATTTTTGAATGCATATTTATTACATATGATGGTTTTGATTTACTGCTCATGATGGATGTTGTCAAATTCACTTAAATTACAAATATTTGACTCACTTGTTTTAATTATAGATGATGATCATGTTATAATAATTATCTTGTTATTTTATATATATTGGATGTTGTATATTCTATTTTGATGGAGAATTGATAAGTATAATGGTGTTGTTCATTTGTATGGATGTGTGTTTCCCTAAAGATTCTTTATAAATGTTATCCTATAAAATATTTCAAATGCATTTATATGACTTATTGTATAATCATATAAGTTATTTAAGAGACCTGATATATTTAACTAGTTAAATTGAAATAAAACATATTAAATTAATAATTGTAAGAAAAACAAGAAGCATTTTTGGAAGCAACAATGGAAGCCACACTAGAAGCAAAATTGGAAGCAAAACTCGCAACCAAACTGGAAGCAAAATGGGAAGCAAAACTAGAAGAAAAACTAGATGTAAAACTGGAAGCCAAATTGGAAGCAAAATGGGTAGCAAAACTAGAAGCAAAACTAGATGTAAAACTAGAAGCCAAACAAGAAGCAAAATTGGAATCCATATCAGAAGAAAAACTAGATGTAAAACTGTAAGCCAAACTAGAAGTTAAAATGGAAACAAAATTGGAAGGAATATGAGAAGAAAAACTAGAATAAACACTTGGCACTAAACCTGGTGCTATTCCTGGATCCAAATTGGAAGCAAATTTCAAAGCCATATCAGAAGAAAAATTAGACGTAAAATTGGAAGCCAAACCATATGCAAAAATGGAAGAAAAATTGGAAGGCATATCAGAAGAAAAATTGGAAGCAACACCTGACACTAAACCCGACGCTATTCCTAGTGCTAATTTCAGTGCTATTCCTAGTGCTAAACCTGGCACTATTCCTAACGCTATTCCTGACACTAAACCTGGTGTTATTCCTGGTGCTATTCTCGGGGCTAAACCTGGCACTATTCCTGGCGCTATTCTCGACACTAACCCTGTCGTTATTCCTGGCGCTATTCTTCGTGTTGTTTTCTTGACGCTAAATCTAGTGCTAATTCCGACGCTAAATCTAGAAGAATTATAAAAAGTCCATATTGCGCCCCATTTTGTGCTGGAAAATGTGTTCAATTCATGAACTAAAATACACTAAATTATGACATTATTTTAGGCGTTAATTGTATGTTCTATTGTAGTGACTATATATTAATCCTTAAGGAAGGATAATACTCCTCAAGCAATACTTGCTTGTACATAAAAAAATATTCTTCACTATATAAAATATATTGCTTACATTTCTTTATATAGCATTTCCTATCTCCTAGGAGAATTCTAGAGAGGGTATCTTCTAGAAACATCATTTATTATATCTAACTACCCATTATTATATGCAACTACCATAGTGGGCCTTATTTAATACCATGGTGGACCTAGTCCACATTACATTGAATGCCCTCCATTAATAATACATTACCCCATTCCCATGGGGTACCTCCCATATTACCCTCCATATTGTCTCCCTAGGTACATTACATTCTACCCCCCTTAAGCATGTTTCATCCCCAAAACATGATAAGAGACCATACAAAATGATCAGCTGAGAATTTTAGCCAACTTGTACCAAGTATGACCATCCATCCATCCTAATGGAAGATGAACATGATGTCCAACTGTTGTCTGTCCACCCTGACCTCGCTTTGCATCCTGTTGATGTTTCCATGGATGTGTAGCTTGAGCCTAGTGACTTCCTGTAGTTTTGGTAGGCCTCCATGTACCTCTTGATTGGCTTCCCTTTTGGTTCCCTACTAGTGCATAAGTGTGTTGATGCGTCGCTCCTTGCCTTGATGACTGTTGTTTTTCTATATGATGTGGATGGTGATATACAACAACTATAGGAATTGGTTCCTTAATATTCAAATTGACAACCCCTTCAACTATAGGAATTGGTTCCTATATCTACAAATATATAACCCCCTGTTCCTTGGAGTTAATGACCTCCTGAGCTTCTTTATTGTGTCCCCATGGCTTTAATTCATCTTCTTTTGTAGATTCCACCTCTAATTCAACTTTGGACACTACAAAAATGTATGTGCTTGTTGTCGTGGGTCCTTCTGTATTACTAAGAGACGCATCCTGTAATGTGATTTTATTTTCCTTGTACCACAACTTCAAAAAATTGTTTTTCACATTAATATTAATGGTACCCACTCATTCTATCCAAGGATATCCCAAAACAATATCCACTTCATATATATCTATAGCATAAAAATATGAATGTACCATGTATTTATCCATAGCAATCTTCATTTATTTAAAAATTTGCGCATTTTCACCTACAACTTGTGTGCTTTGAATATTTTTGGCTAGAGCTGGTAATCTATTAACCAATTGAACATTGATAAAATTTTGTTGGCAACTAGGGTTAGTAAAAATAATGATATTTTCTTTTTGAATACAACCATGAACCTGTAATATAGATTTTCCACATGAAAATAAACCCTTATTTCACCCTTTACCAACATGAGACCATTTATCTAAAACTAATTTTTGATATCCTTCATCAAAAAGTGTCATCAAATCACCATATTTAAATGATTTCCACCATATGAGAGCATCATCTTTGAAACCCCACTGTAGACAATGTTTCCAATTCTCTTTGTAGCATTGCTTCCTGTCTTTTATGAATTCTTCAATACTATAAACCTCTTCTTTTCCAGTAAAAAACATTTTTCTTGGAAAAACTCTTCAACAAAAACTAGGGTTTTAAAGAATAACTTACTACAGAAATTCATTGTTTTTTCCGAAAAAACCCTGAAAAACTATCGAATTTAAAATGTTCATAACTTGACTTCCCGGACTTTGTTTGCACTGATATGTTTTTTGGCATTTGGGTATTATTCAGAGAAGAATCCAAATATCCAGTTACATTTTGAAAAATATGAGAACAATGTCTCATATATGAGCCTGAAGTGTTCCAGTCTCTTTTTTCTTAAAATAAAATAAAAATATTCTACAAAATAACCAAAAATGCTTCTCTTCTTGCCCAAGGAAAGATCTTTGATACCACTTGCAATATACCAATTCTAGATCTGCAAATATAATTCAATAAGACCAATAATAAACCATAAACCATTCACCAAACATGAACACAAGAATATAGAAAACCCTTGATGTGGGGTAACACCATATATTAATCCTTAAGGAAGAATAATACTCCTCAAGCAATACTTGCTTGTACATCAACAATATTCTTCACTATATCAAATACATTACTTACATTTCTTTATATAGCATTTCCTATCTCCAAGGAACATTATAGAGATGGTATCTCCTAGAAACATCATTTATTATATCTAACTACCCATTATTATATCCAACTACAATAGTGGGCCTTATTTAATACTATGGTGGACCTAGTTCACCTTACATTGAATGGCCTTCACTAATAATACATTACCCCATTCCCATGGGGTACCTCCCGTATTACTCCCCATATTACCTCCCTAGGTACATAGTGGAGGCCATTCAATATAAGGTGGACTAGGTCCACCATGATATTAAATAAGGCCCACTATGGTAGTTGGATATAATAAATGGGTAGTTAGATATAATAAATGGGCTTTCTAGAAGATATATTCTCTAGAATGTTCCTAGGAGATACATAATTATATATAAGGAAGTGTACGCAATGTAATTAACATGGTGAAGAATATTGTTGATGTACAAGCAAGTATTGCTTGGGGATTTTTATCCTTCCATGGTGAAGAATATTATTGATGTACAAGAAAGTATTGCTTTGGGATTTTTATCCTTCCGTAAGGATTAATTTATGGTGTTACCCTACCTCAAGGGTTTTCTATATTCTTGTGTTCATGTTTGGTGAATGGTTTATGGTTTATTCTTGGTTTTATTGAAGTATACTTTCTCCGAGTCTAAGGTTCTATCCAATGCTTTTTGTTTAGAGAAATTTCGCCAGTTTGGCTAAATTTCAATTTTTTAGAAGAAATTTAGGATAAACATTTTCATTTTTTCATTAAAAATGAAAACAATTTAGCCTAATTTATGATTATAGTTATTCATATACTTATATTTTTCACCTAAATATAAACATTTTCCATGAACATATAATACATTTTCTTAATATTTTCGCCAAATCAATGATTATGCATTCCAATTTTTTGGGTATGAATTTTCATTTTAAGTCATGTAAATTTATATAGGACAAGAAAATGTTTTTAATAATTTACTTCTATTATTTTTTTCACTTCTTTCAACATGGAGGTAGTATATCATGTGGTATATTAGTGTGTAGAACTTTTTCCATGTATTTTTAAATATATTTTCCATTGCCATTTTTTGTTGTTGTAAGTTCCCTCTAATTGATATGAAAGTTATTTTTTTTTCTCTAAATATTCTTTCATGAGATTTTTTTTGTTCATTACTCTCATTGATGCACATGCTAGAGAAATAGAATGGTGTTGTTGCCAAATTTTAAAGGTAGTAACAAGAAATCAATCAGCTATCACCTAAGATAAATGATATCTTTGCTTCTTTGATCTTCTCCCATGGAACTTGGCTTCATGTGACCCATTCATTCGACAACGGGTACAATGAAGATCATATATTTAGCCAGGATTATGCCAACCCTGTCTTCCTATGATCTTCTTATTTCTACGTCATTTCTTACTTCCTTCATGTTTTCCATTAAGGGAAGTTCTTCCCAAACCCATGCTTCCAAATGGAGAGGGTGTAGAAAGTGCACCAAATGTACAATGTTGTTGCATCAAGAGAACTAGAGACTTCTCAGCTAGTGAAGGAAATCGCTCAACCTTGAGGAATCAGTAATGTGTCGACAAAAATGGCTATGATCACTAGAGAAATAAACCATTTATAAGTTGGTCATGAAAAATATATGTATTTGACACTATCCATACACACTCCAATTCACAATGTAAGGTTACACAAAATCACTGGATAGAGGTGATATGAGTTGGTAGTGAATGGAGAAAATAGTGTTTCCTTCATTCCAATATAAATACTTGGAAGAAGGAGAATCCTAAAATTGTAACAAGGTAGGTAGCTATGCTATTCAATTAACCATTGATTCAAATCCAGGGGAAGACCAGATATTCCATCATATACACAAACATTATCAATGGAAGACAATAAGAAAGTGAAATTACAGAGATCAACTGGAAAAATATACAAGATGGATCCCGCGATGGCTTCATGTCCATAAATGGTGATGAGTGTCAGGCCATAAATGGTGATGAGAATCTGACAAAGAGTGATAATGAAAGAAGAATTATTGTGCAAAATGTTTCGGACAAGATTTTAGGAATGGTGGTCAATACTACAGCCAGAATAAATACCCAAGTGGTACTCTACACAACCAAGGTGATGGATACCCAAGTGGTACTCTACACAGCCAAGGTGATGGGGAAAATAAGCCAAAACAAATACCCAACCAATCTGTGGATCAACGTGTGAGTATACTTGAAGAGTCGAGGGATAACTTCCAAGTCTAGGTTGAACTTCACATAGATGAGTCGAGCCGATATCTCCACCAGCGAATAGTGAATGCATATATCATAATGGATATATACGTATCAAATATATGAAGCCACAAAATTAGTTATGAAGATTGGTGAAATAACATGCATATACCAATGATTTAGGGTTAGGCCCATTGCTAATGGAGAAGGGAAAAAAGCTATAGAGTGAAAAAGATTGGATTGTAGAATGACAATAAGATATCACAGAGTAGAATGGATATCGGGAGTCTAAGAGCTCTGGTATCATTACTCCTTGTGTGAGGTAACATGAGATTGTGTGAGGGGAATAAGAGTAGAAACAAGAATGAGTGAAACATGTATTAGGTTTACTGTATAGAAATTAGGTTTCGGGTTTTCGGATGAGTGGTCGTGTGGACGAGGGAAAACGACGAGTTTGAGAGTAGATGGGAGAAACAAACGAATTAGTTGCAGGAGGTTGAAAGATACCTCACACCATAAAACTAGAGAGAATATGTTAGAGAGAATCCCTAGAGAATCATATTGCAAAGGAAAAGATTTCAAAGGGCATTTTCTACATATGAGAGGAAATGCTCATGGAGTTAGCAGTGGCTCTGATACCATTGTCAGGCCATGAGAGAGACTCCACACTTTGATAATGTTGCATTAGTATGATAGGTGAATATATACATGAGTAAATGACTCTTGTTCTTCCTAAACAGGTGATTGTTCCTATCACCTACTAGTCTTCATATTTGCATATAGTTACAAGAAACTTAACCACAAAAGATTACGTGTCTAATACAAAATTTCACTATAAATGTTTTAAAGAAATATCAAAAGAGAACAAAAAATAAGGATATTAAAATAATATTTACTAAAAGAATTTAGAAGAACAGGAAAGGTATAATTTCTCTTAATATTTGACATTAAGAAGAATGTTCGAAGATATATGATAAAATTAGAATGATACGATAGAATATTAGCAAGGCTCGTATGCAGGGATGAAATATACAAATCAAGAAATGATCCAAATTTTTATAGGTGTTTGTCATTACATAGAAAGAGATCACTAGTTGGAAGGAATCCACGCACTCTAGGAGTTGAGTAAAGTTGTTAGTGGTTGCATGAAAAGGGTTTCCACCTACATTACAATTAATTGAGATCCTATCATGCACCATAATTTTTTGATGGATCCTACTTGAATAGTAGTGTGTGTTGATTTCTGTAAAACCCTAGTGATTGTGGTATGAGGTTTTCATGGATATGATCTTTGGATGGGGTGGCCCCTGTCCCCCTCCCTAAAAAAATGGTTCTTTTCATGTGTTAGTCTCTTCCCTTGGAAAATCGGTTAAGTAGGTTGCTTCTTGCTTTGTCAAATGACAGGACGAGATGCTTGAAATTCCTCATTTTCCTAATAATTCCCATCAAATGGATTTTAAGCTTGTATACAAAGGCATGATCGACTAGTTTACTAGGATATGGCTCTCCCCCGTGGCCATGGAAAATTGGATTTAGGAAAACTAGGTAGGATTGATCAAAGGCCAACTCTCAGATTACTTTAGTGGATGAGGGTTTTATTCAATTTACTTTGAAACGAAGGAAGATAGAGATTTAATATTTAAGAGTGGACCATATTTTATGGTACTCAAGGACTGTATTTGAATGAATGGATGACATATTTTAATATAGAAAATGGCATCCCTTCAACAATTCCAGTCTGGGTGAGATTACCGCATCTCCATTTGTGTTGTTGGAATGTTGAAATCATGAGAAGTATTGGTAATTCCATTGCTACTTGTTATCACTGAAATTTCATCCCCAAATGGTTACAGGAATCCAGCATCTTCAAATAGCTATGAGTTCACCCATGGACCAAAATTACCAAAAAAAACATTTCCAAAAAGTCCAAAACTATACAACCAGTTATAAAATCAAGATGCACTATGACTACACAGGGTGCGCGTGCACATGTGCCATCAAGAAACGCAGGAAAAGTGCACATGCGCATTATGCATGACTGTGGACGCTAAAATCTGTGCACACCTAAGAACGACACATTTATGATGTTGTTCGGCCTCCCACCCACTTCTAGTTTAGCTTCCAAGTCGATTTGACATCCAAATCTCAGCTGGATCCGGCTGGGTGGCTGGTCAAAGACCTAAAGGTGCCCTAAACAACCCCTTTTCACACTAAAAGCTGGTTGCACAATACCTCAAAGTGGTGCTATAAAACAAGGCCATGGGTGCACTACATTTTCAAGGAATTCATTTGCAAGGTTATGCTGCTGCTATTCTCTTGGGGAAACCTCTTTTCTTATCAAGAGCATACTAGCACCATTCTATTTGGTCAATCCACATCACCTTTTGAGTGGGTTAGCTTGGGATTCCTTCACCATTTCTTTCAAGTTTCCAAGTTGTAAAAAGAGCTCAATCTTGGGGGTCCAAGAGCCCTCCCTTGGAGGAAGAAGGGACCCAAAGCCCCCTTTCTCTTTGGTGTTTTCTTTTCACTAATACAATCCTTTACATTGGTGACATGAGTCTTGTTTGTTTCTTGTTCTTATGTCCTTATGCACAATAGTTTAGTTGTTTTTTCCTTTCCTAGTTAAATTCTTAGCTTAGTCTTTTATGTTTATTCTTCTAACCCTTTCCCTTACTGCTGTCTTGCTTAGCTAACCCAACTAAGCTTGTAAGAACCTTTGTTTTGCTCATTTAGGTGAAAAAAGAGGCGCAACAGATTGGTGACTCCACTGGGGAAAGGTATCAATTTCCTACCCCATTTTGGTTATTTTATCTCTTCATTTTACTTAATTAACTTGCAGGTACCATAACCGGCCCAAGCCGACCTGTAAAACATCAAATTCAGAGCTGAGTTGGGAGAATTCCATTCGAGATTTTCTTCATGGCTGTGTGATAGTTGTGCGCAGGTTTATTGTCCCACAGTCGTGCATCGTGTGCACATGCGCCAAAAACACTGCATTACTCCGCGCTTCTGTGCACCTGCGCTCAAAAATCTTTTTCAGTTTGCGCATTGGCACTTAGAGCACCTCTGTCTAGTCTGAAACCCATGCACCTGTGCAAAAAGCACACATTGTAAGCTTTTTATGATCTATTGAAGCCCTATAGCCTTCTTAAAGATGATTCCTTGCATGTTGTAATTTGAACCACACTTACATTCCCTCTCATATAAAGGGATTAGTCAAAACACATAGGCACTTAGGGTTTAAAAATCATTATTTTTCCTCGTTTCACTTTTTATTTTGCCACATGGATGGCTTGCTTTAACTAAAAGTTGGAATCATTCTACATCACATATAAAACTTGCATTGGGACTAGAAATTGGATATCAAACGTTAAGTATTCTCTTCTCTCGTGCTCCAAAGCGATCTTGAGAATCAGAAGGAGGTTGAAAGACAATTTCATCTCCCTTAAAAAGATAAAATCTTTAGGAGAGGACAATAGCCCCCTAGGGACTCCTCTTAGTTTATTTTTCAAACACATCTCAAGATTATAATGGGCCCATACATGCCCACATGCTACAAAGATAGGATAGTGTTGAAATTTACTTTCTTAGATTAAATCACTAGGGAAGTTTAAAGGTTTTGTAATAGGCCCATACATGCCCACATGATCACAATATAGGATAGTTTCAAAGCTTTCTTAAATTAAATCACATTAGGGAGTTAAAGGAATAGTAAAGCAACCACATGTCCACATGATAGCTTCTTAGGGACTTTTGAATTCCGCAAGGTTGTACCAATGAAATTTACTTAAATAGGTAATCAAAGACTTGTAAGGACCAAGCGAAGTCCACATGCAGCAAGGGGACACCTAATTCATTAAAAAATTGGCACACTTCCACTCATTCACACACAAAAGTCACTTCTCACTCACATAGTCTTCTTCTTGAAATGTGGAGGTTGAAGTAAGTTTCCTCCAAAGGGATTCCGAAACACCCCACCCTTTTCTTGATGAGACTATCCACTCCCACTTAATTTCAACAAGATTGGCTCACACCCCCAATCTCTCAAACAACCACATCTAAATTTTTTCTAAAATCTCAGTAAGTTTTCCTCCATAGGAGGTGCCAAAAGAAATATTTTAGTCTAGGTAGGATTTCGGGGATAGGCATCCAAATAACTCCCCGTTATCTGGTTCTCACATTTTCAAAACAATAGAAGTTGTCAAATAGGGAACTTTAAATCCTCCAAGTCAAGTGTTCCTAACACCATAAGGCAGGGAGATACCCGTGAAGGGTTGAAGGATGAGGTCCATTTGTTCTGTGCGTCCCCCCTTGAGGCACCCACCTCTTGGACGGGATCCAGCCCGTGACCCATTTCTTAGGCCGAAAATCTAAATGTCTCACTTTGACCGAGGTACGTAGTGACCAAATTTTAGAACATCTACCCAGGTGGCAATTATGGGCTACAATTGCACCTTGATCAGATTTTGTGTGGCTATTGGGAAATATTGCCAGTTCTTTCAGGATATGCCCCCTCTACCCCTCATTATAACCAATTTCTTCATCCTTCCCTAGTTTCTCTTCCGGTGGCTTCAGATCCCACTGTCGAGTGTTATTGGAAGGTCCAGTGCTATTTTGAGAGGAAGGACATTACATCTTTTAGGACACAAGCATTTGTTTTCTTTTTTCCCCCACGCGGACAAAATCCACCTATCCACATATATGCTTCTTTATCAAAACACTTTATGTATGATGCACTTCTGATTACATTTGATTTGGATATATATCATGTAAAGTTCAAAAATTGTAGCAAAGGCTCTTGTTTATTTATTGCTCTCACCACCATTCGCACACATTCACTCAGCTAGTCGGACATCATAGGGGACCCACAGAACCCCTGTCATTCCAGATTCTTGCTAAACCTCCCTCATATTCTAGGGGGAGTTCCTAGTCTCGCCAACTCATCAGCTCCACCTTCTCACATTCCTGTGAGTGCCACTATCTTGGGATCAGCTTTGCTTGGTTCCGCCTTACTTGGGTCCAATTCCCAAGGACCATCTTCCACTCGCTCTCCTTTACACGGAAGCAGGGGGGTAACTTCCTCTCAAGGGGGAAGTACAAACCCACCTAGCCCCCTCCAAGGGTCAGGTACTCAGAACACTCACACTATGGCCGGAACTAATCCTACACCACCCCCCCCATATGCCATATTTAGCCTCCCTCAACATACCGGATCTAACTAAACTCACCAATGATCCCATATTGTACAACCTCGCATGGCCTGCAATGCCTACCAAACTCCCTTCAGACATCCCCAAGTTTGAAGGAAAAGTAGGAGATGATCCTGCCAACCATATCATGACATTTCACCTATGGTGTTCTTTGAACAACATCATGGACGATTCCATCCAATTAAGATTATTTCAACGTACTCTCACTGGCCCATCTACCAAATGGTATGTCGAAGAAAAATCCGGGTCCCATGTGACTTTTGAATCCTTGGCCAAAGCATTTTTGACCTTCTTTCAATTACCCATTCGTCATGACAATGGCCTTGAACTACTCTCAGATTTCAAACAAACTACCTCTACACATATTTATGACCACATCCACGAATGGCATTGGTGATGTAGCCTCTGCAAAGCTGACGCTACCCCCCAACAGTGTCTCAATTGGTTCTTGAAATCACTTGTTTCCCTCCTTGCCAAAGATGTGGCCACCACCTTCCCCCAAACCGAAGAAGAAGCCATTAGCAAGACCCAACAATTCGAACTCATCTATGCCTAGTCCGAATACCTATACACGGTACTCTCAGATGCCCCAAGACCCATGCCATTTGGCCAAGACAAACCTAGGATGTCTCACTCAGCAAACAGATTGATTGGTAACACTACACACCACAACCCACCTCCTCAACAACCACCCATGTATGGCACACCTCAATACCCACCGGCATATGCAAGAATCCCTTATTATGCTCCTCCCTCTTATCAACAACCATACCCTATTGCCACACCTCCACCCATAAGTGGACCCCCACCGGCACCCCTAAACCACCCACCTATCCAATCAAGTGTTGGTACTCCCTCTACCTCGGCCTATACCCTAAGCACTAGTGAAAGTGCCATGCCCTCCTATGTACCTTATGGAGCATCGCCTTAACATAATCTATACTTTCCATTTTCTTCCCCCCCACATCCTATGGCTCCACCACAAGGACCACCACACACGGGTTAATTTTGTTCAACCCTCTCCCATTCAGCAATATCAAAATTTTGAATAGTTGAACACGGAAAATCCACCCCATCAATCGAACAATACCAGAAAGAAAGTAAAAAATCGGAACAATAATAATCCGAGACCAGGAGGAAACCAGAACCAACCCCAGTAGAACCAGTATGTCGGGGGCAAATAAAACCAGGGGAATCAAAACCCCCAAGGGGGAAACAACAACAAACGTCAAGGAAGGAACAACAACAATGTTAGGACCACCTTCCCTTGTGCCCTTTGTGGTGAGTTTGGTCACTATACTCACCATTACCCCCAAATCGTTGACTTTAAGCAGATAAAAGATTATGTGAATGGACCATGTCCCTCAACACCGCTTGCACCTCAGCAGGCCCCACAACCATATGTACAACAACCCCCCCCAGCTGTACTACAAAACCCCATCCCACACCAAGGGGTGATGAACACCCAATAAATTATCAACCCTACCCCACCACAAATGGGGCAATATCCAAACCCGGGTGCCACTCAACCTTGGAATTTGGTTGAACGCAGTGTCCTCCTCACCAGTGAAGAAATTCTTCTGCAAACCCAAAACCGTCAATATGGTATGCCTCCCGAATCTACCCCAACCACCTCAGAAACACTGCCAACTCCTACAGGACAACCATTGATGATTCCACATCCTAACACGAAACCCATTCCTCGCATACCATGTATGCCTTTATGACAGAATGTACATAACCCTCATTCTAGGGATGCTCATAATTATAGTCTGGTTGATGACTTAGCCCAGTCTCCCACAACCATATCTGTGTTGGAGGTCCTCCAAACCTGTCCATCACAACGAAAATCCTTGCTTTCTGCCTTGGGGGTAGTCGACATAACTGACACGCAGCTGATCACATTTGATTCAGTTAATGGAGAACCACATCTTCCCGCCCATATAGCCTTCCAGATACCAGTTAAGATATGGAACACCACAGTTTATCAGTGTATCATCGATGAAGGTGCCTCCACTTGCATCATGTCTAAACACGTATGGTAGAAAATTGGCTCCCCTGAGCTAGTACCCTTTACCATCACCCTTCGAGCTTATGACAGTCGACCAACATCTTCCGTAGGGCTTTGTCAAAATGTCCCCATAGAACTTGGGTGAAAAACCATCCTCATTGACATTGAAGTTATCGATGCCCATCTTGATTGCAATATCTTGTTTGGATGCAACTACATGTATACTATGAAGGCAATCACCTCTTTTGTGTTTCTTATGATGATGTTCCCCCATAATGGGAAGATCATCACCATCGACCAACTTACACATTACGAGCCTAACCATTTTGCCAACATCGATAACATCCTCCCCCTTATTCATGTTAGCTTGAATGATTTTCCAATTGCCAACATTGGCCTTGGATTATTCCAAGACCCATCCATGTTGGGCACTTATCAGGGAGCACCACCATTCCTAAACCCATCTTTTTCAGCACAAGTGTGTGTAGTTTCCTCTAAAGGAACAAACATTGGAGACAAGACTCTTATCACTGAGTCCCCTCCCCATATCAAAGTTCCACCAGTTGAAGAAATACTACCTCAGGAGTTCCCTGAGAGTGCCACCACAC
>SNQJ01S0017458.1:55553-73658 GCA_010110895.2 Picea sitchensis
AAGTTCCTATGAATACATCAATAAAGTGCTCATCTGGAATATCGGTTACCTTTATATTCAATCTTTGGAAGTTCTCAATGTGCTCGATAACTGAACCCTTTTGCTTGAGATTTATCAATTGGCTAAAAAAGGTATTTCTCCCTGTATCCTCATAGTCTATTATCATTTCTTCCATGAAAATTGTCCAAGTGACGAGTGATTTGCGAGAACAAAGCTATCGATACCATACAAATTGATTAGGTTCTAAATAAAAAGAAGCAATTCGTACCTTTTGTGTATGTGGCACATTATGGAGATCAAAGAATTGCTCCATCTGAAGTATCCATGTGATTGGCTCCTTTCCATCAAACTTCCTCATATCAATCTTAGGAACATGGTTGGACTTCAAGCCAAAGTTGGAGTTTCTCCATTCTTGATTCACCTTCCTTGTGTCCTCATCATGAATTTCATGGGATGCATTTTCACTTCCAGGTGTCTTCTTTGTTACGAAATTTTTCAATACTTCCATGATCTCCCCTTTTAAACCATCCATCTTAGTATCCAACTTAGCTTCCATTGAATCCATCTTATTTTGTATTTCATTTATGTCCCTACGCATTTCTTCACCTTCATCAAGAGTCCAAGTAGGATTTTCTGGAGGCTTATTTGGTGTAGAAGGTCCCTTTTTTGGTGGCATGTTGGCCAAGTATCACTTTTGAACCTTGATTTTGAGGTGGTTCTGCTAGGCAATATTTCTTCTGTTGTATCTCCCAAGTTTCGGCCCTTCTGGGTATGAAAATTTATTTTATGTGGTTCTCTGATATTTCTTCTTTGCAATGCCACAGGTCTGATCAAAATTGGATGTGCCAAGTGGAATTTATGGTAACTTCCCCACAACTTGCCAATTGTTTTCCTTTCCAGGAGATCTCACTTGTATAGCGTGTCCCTCACAAAATAATTGACATAAAATTCTGAAACTCACACCTGAAATACTATAGTGTGTCCACAATCCAATGAAACTAGTCCCACTCAATTTGGATACTCTAGGAAGAAGTTAGGATTGTTTTACCTCGAACACCTTCTTGAGAGTAGTCAATAGGACTAGTCAGATACCCTATCTTACATAGAGTGTATCTACAAATTTAAGATGACCCAGAAGCTGAAATTTTTACCATAGATACCTTACTTATTTCTGTAAATATCCTCTAAATTTCAAGGTCTGAAATGTTACAGAAAAGTTTTTATAGCGAAAATTCCGCAATGACTCAGTTCATGATGATTCCAGAACCCTATTGTGTATAGGTTGTATCTCTGAAAGTATAAGGCATCAGGAGCTGAATTTTGAACCCAAGGTACCTTGACCTGTCTACTAAATACACTCCAAGCCGTTCCTTCTAAAACATTGTAGAAAAAAAGTTATAGAGAAAATTCCAAGGTGTCTCAGATGTAGCAACGAAACCCCAAGACCTTGAGCTTTGATACCATATATTAAGAACCAAATATCAATATAGAATAGAAAAACCTCAAAAAAAGTACTCAACGCCTCTTCGAGGGGGAAACCTTCTTTTACCCCACTTAAATGTTCAAGTACAAGATGATTCAAAATGAAAATGTCTCCTTGGTATATATAGGAGACTAGGAGGTATAATTACAACTAATGGCATAAAGCCGACATAAATAAAATAACATTACTAATACAATGTGCCCCAATTAAGGGATAATGAGCCAATATTAGGGCTTAACATTATATTTTGATTTTAAATAGTCTTTAATAAATTTGTTACATAGACAATAAATAGTTCATTTAGGAAACTTATCTTCAAGGATTAGTAGAGTACTTTCATTTAATGAACACATCTAAGAGTTCTTTATCATGCATTCAGTAGATGAGGTAAGGAAGGTGGAACCTTAGTCTGGAACCCATCACCATTACATTGCAAAAATTCACTAGAAGATCAATGCATTTCATTTAACTGATTGTTAATATTGGGAATGCACTAGACATGCTAGTAGTTGGTATGATGAACATATAATTGTTCATCATGAGCTTTCACCATAGGATCCTCTACACTAAAACATTGATCAAAAGTCATGGCTCCAATTTGTCCATATCTGTACTCAATATCTTGCAAATTTTCCATGTCTTCCTAAACTAAAACATCATTTGTTGATGGAACATTGGTTGGAGGTTGATTAGACATTGGAATTAAAATCCCCTCCATTGAATGCAAACACTTCATCTATCGTGATAAAGGAGTCTTAATTTTTGTTTGTTACTCCCTAAGATGCCTTTCCTTTCCAATGTCTTGGCTACTTTGTCATCACCTATATTGTTCTTGTCCTTTTTCAGTGGTATGGTTGAAAGACCAAAACATATTTTTGCTAACTTTTCTTTTCTAATGCAAGTGTCATTTTGTGTGTACAAAAGTGGTAAACAAGATAGATTCCCCTAAGCATTGACCTTGGATCACTTGTAAGGAAAATTTCTTTCAGTTTACCACCAATCACAATCACTTGTCGGAACTATCATTTGTTCAGATAGTGGTGTTCAATATGTTGGTTGCAATATCTACTTGAATAGTGGTCATGAGTCTTTATAGGGAAACTGGATTTCAATTCCTACCCTTTCCATTTATTAACACATGAGTGTCAATGTTGGCCATGGTCATCATTGGAGGCACTTATAAAAAAAATATTTCTTGTTCTTCCTTAAGGATAAGTTATTTTGTGGATCCCTACGAGGTTAGACATCAACATTGGCATATGGTCATTTGTAAGGTGGTTGGATTTCAGTTAGACATCATTTACAGTTAGTAATAGATGAGAGGTAGTCCTTGTCCATGCTCATTTCAGGAGGCACTAATAAATGAACTTGTCACCATTCTACATGGGAGTTTTCGATATCATTTTGGCTCCCCAAGAGAGCTTTCCATTTTCAATCTCTCATTGCCTTTGCATTGTGAATGTTGGTTATGAAGCTATTATGTTGATTGAAATACTTTAATGTATTGTGGATATGTCATTGTCTTACTGAATGGAAGTGTCATTTAGTTCCAATAGTGGTGGTGAGAAAGATATTTCTTAGGTCCATGTGAACAATGGCTATGGGTCATTTGTCGAGTCACTAGCTTCTAGTTTCCAACATTGTTCAGTTAGTAACACATGAGTGGTAATGTTGCAATTCTCAACATGGGAGTTACTTATGCAAACAAATACTTTACCATTATTATTGGAGTCTTAGTTTTTTTTCATGGATTCCTAAAACGGATTGTGTTTTCAATGTATCAACTACTTTAGGGTCACCTATATTGTTGTTGTCCCTTTTTATTGACTTGGTTGAAAGGATAGAAAATATTTTCATTAATGTTTATTTTCCTAGGAAAGTGGAATTTTGTGCATACAAAAGTGGTAAATGAGATGGGTTATCATGAGAATTATTGTTGGGTCATTTGTAAAGTGGTTGGCATCTAGTTTCCTACAATTTACACTTAGTAATAGATGAGAGGTAGTTGTTGGTGTTCTCATTTTGGGAGACACCTGTAAACAAACCCTTTTCCATTCTCCTTGGGTGGTTCAGGGATCATTTTGACTCACTAAGAGGGATTTCATTTTGCAATATTATATCATAAATTTTGCATTGTAATTGGGTTACAAGGATAATGTGTTGCTTGAATGGATACAACATATCATACTTGTGATTTGTTTTCCAAGGGAAGCATCATTTCATGAGAACTATAGTGGTGAACAAGCTAATGGTTAGGATTGCTTAAACAATAACCATGGTTCATTTGAATGGAAAACGACTTCTAATTTGCAACCCTCCCCTAGGAACACATGAGTGGTCATGTGGAAATTCTCATCATGGGAGGCACTTAAATAAAAGAATTGTTTTTCCATTCTTCTTGGTGGCTTAATGTTTATTGGTGGCTTCATAGGATCTTTCCTTTTCAATGTCTTAGATACTTTATCAATGCCCCTATTTTTCTTGTCCCTTTTTCAGTGACTTGGTTTAAAGATCATAATGTATTTTTGTTGATATTTATTTTTTGGTGCATGTGGATTTTTGTGCATATAAAGGTTGTAAACAATATGAAACAACATGATCATGGCCTTGGGTCATTTGTATGGAAGTTGGATTTTAGTTTACCACCATTTACACTCAGTAAAAATGAGAGGCGGTTGTTGGAAATGATCATTTGGGGAAACACCTATAAAAAAACCTTTTACCATTCTACTTGGGAGGTTCAAGCCTCATTATGACTCTCTAAGAGGGTTTGTGTTTTAAAATTATTATCAAATTTGAATCATAAGTGGGTTATGATGCCAGTGTGTTACTTAAATTACTATAATGTTTCATACCTATGATTTCACTATCAAGAGAAAATTCATTCCATGAAAATAGTGGTGGTAAACAATCTAATGGTTGTGTCCACTTAAACAATGGTTGTGGTTCATTTAAAGGGTGACTAGATTATTGTTTGAAACCGTCCCCACTTGGTAATACATGAGCGGTAACATGGAAATATTGATTGTGGGAGGAAATTAAAGAAATAAATGCTTCATTATTCTTCTTTGTGGCTTAGTGTTTGTTGGTGGCTCCATAAGAGGGCTTGACTTTTCAATGTCTTAACTACTTTATGGCCACCTGTATTATTCTTGTCCCTTTTTTAGTGGCTTGGTTGAAAGGATAGAATGCATTTTCATACATTTATTTGTTGATGCATGTAACATTCACATAGACATGGTAAACGAGTATAGTTTGCATGAGAATGGCATGAGGTCATTTATATGGGATTTATATTTCATATTTCCACCATTTACACTCATTAACAAATGAGGGGTATTTTTTGGCCCTATTTGTTTGTGGAGGAACCTATAAAAATTGATTTTACCATTCCACATGGGAGTTTCAAAGCTCATTTTGGATCTCTATGAGAGATTTCCTTTTGAATCTCTTATTGTATTTGAATCGCAAGTGGCTTATGATTCTAGTGAATTTCTTGAGTGGATACAATGTACCATATCAATGATTACAATTCCAAGGGAAGTGTCATTTCATCTGGAAAATGGTGGTAAACAAGTTGATTATTGTGTCTTCCTAAGTTGTGGTTGTGGGTCATTTGTAGGGTGGTCATATTTTAGTTTTCTACCCTCTTCACTTGGAAACACATGAGTGGTAATGTTATCCATTCCCATAATGGGACACATTTATAAATTTAAATGATTTTCCATTCTTCTTGGAGAGTGACTCTTTGTCATGGCTCCATGAGACACCTTGAATTTTCTATGTATTTATTGTTCTACATGGTGGCCACCCCTATCTATCATGTCCTTCTTGAATGACCTTGAAGTATGTTGTATATCGTTTCTTTATTAGTGAGAGTGACATTTCATGCAAATAGTGATGGTGAGAAAGTTGTTTGTTGGGTATGTGTGAACAATGGTTGTCGGTAATTTGTAAGATGATACACTTCTAGTTTGCAACCCTCTCCACATAGTAACACTTGAGTTGTAATGTTGCAATGATCATCATGGGAGGCACTTATATAAAAAAATTCTTTCCCATTCTCTTGAAGGCTTAGTGGATATTTGTGGATCCATAAGATGGTTTACCTTTTTGTTGACATTTCCTTGCCTAGTTAAGTAGAATTGTGTGCATAAAAAGGTGGTAAACAAGAAAAATTGGCATGAGCATTGGCATCATGTCATGTGTAATAAAATTTACTTTTAGTTTACCATCATTTACACACAATCATAGAATAGAGGTAGTTATTGGGCATGATCATTTGGGAAAGAACCTATAAAAGAACCCTTTTCCATTGTACTTGTTAGGTTTAAGGCTCATTTTGGTTCCGTAAGAGGGATTTCCTTTTGCAATTTCTTATTGGATCTATATCATAAGTGGGTTACAAGGTTAGTGTGTTGTTTCAATAGCTACAACATATCATAGCTATGTTTTCTTTGTGGAGGCAAGTGTCATTTTGCATGAATAGTGAAATGAGATAATTGTTGGGTTCACTTGAAGTTTGATTGATGCTCATTCATAAGCTATTCTACTTTCACTTTGATTCTATCTCCACTCAATAACATGTGAGTTGCAGTGGTTGGCCATGCTATTTTTCAAACATGTATCGATAATTGATTTTCAATTCTTCATTCATTTTGGAGGATTGAAAAAAACATGGAAAAATTTCTACTTGCCAATACATAATTGCAAATAAAACCATATGTTCTTACATTTTTGATTGATTATTTCCAACTAAACAAACTAATAAATAAAATTGACAATGTAAATGATGTCAATTGATTATTTCCAGCTAAACAAATTGGAAATATGAATGACAACAATTACATTATTGGTTTTGTTTTCAACCAAATATTGATAGATAATTTTCAATCCTTTGTGTGGTACAAGAGGTTTGAAAAAAATAGAGTATCATTTTTTTTTCTTGATAGATGGTTAGAAAAAAATCAATAGCATAAACACTTCGAGTTGATAAAATTTAAACAAAAAATTAAGATTGTAGTAACATAAATGTTGTCTATTGATAAAATTTAAACAAAAAACTAAAATTCCAGTAGTAAAATTGTTGTCGATTGATAAAATTTAAATAAAAAATTAGAATTTTGGGAGCACAACTATTGTTAATTGATCAAATTTAAATAAAAGAATAAAAAATTAATTGTATAATTTTTACAATTTATTTTAAATTAAAAAACCCACCTCTCAACATAAATGTCATCGGGAAAATGGTGTGGTCGTAGTAGGTGTTGGATTGAGGTGCAGGCATAGTTGCAACAAAGTATAGAATGGACTCCAAACATTAAATTGAGGTTCTTTAGGTTTTCTTCACTGTCAAAATGAAATAAGGCCTTTGCAACCTATTTAACTATCCTTTATTAAAAAATAAGGACATCAATCAAGGTTTTGACCTTGATTGAGGTCGATACCTCAAACAATGACCTAACTCCTAATATAGCATTTAGCTAGCCCTTGTTAGGACCTCAATTGAGGGTCTATTAGTTCAGAAAAAAATCATTGATCAAGGGATTTTTTAAGAGGTCAATCAAGGTCTTCAAATATTAATTGATCACTCAAAAAAAACTTGATCGAGGGTGTGAGAAAACTATTTCCACATACTTTCTTGCCAAAAAGTGTGACTAAGGTTCATGGATTTAACCTATACACTATATTTATAAATATACATCCATTCCCAATTATATAGAATGAAGAATGAATAATGAGATTGTATGCACTAAAATTTTCAATCCAAACTAAAATTAAACAACATGAGTTCCTCACATATGCTCACATCCTTGTAATTATG
Source organism: Picea sitchensis (assembly GCA_010110895.2). Classification (NCBI taxonomy): domain Eukaryota; kingdom Viridiplantae; phylum Streptophyta; class Pinopsida; order Pinales; family Pinaceae; genus Picea; species Picea sitchensis. Next base: position 62,861 of record SNQJ01S0017458.1, read on the forward strand.
GTGTTTGTGGGATAATTCTTCATATAAATATATAAACAAGAATAAAATTCTCCCAATATCCTATAATTTCAATTATACTTAGAGTGCATTGAATTCCATCCATACTTTTTCTCAAGATCACAACACTCTGGTTCTCAAATAATCCTACCCAACATTGCACTCTTTGTTGGAACTATTTACTATAGTTAGGTGTCTTCAATATTAATATATGCTTCCTCTGGGACCATTCAATGCATTTCCATCACAACAAACCATTAATCTATAAAAGTATTATTTAAATAGACATTACATACATGACATACTCTGTTATTGCAAAAAATTTACAATAAAGACGTTCAACAATAGTCTCTACAAACTCTATTGAGTCAATGGACAATGTTCCCAAGATTATTTACATTAAAAAACTCCATGCAAACTTTTTTGTAGAACACACAATGACAAACCCTACAAAACCTCAAATGAAAAGAGAGCCAAAGGCCCCTTGTTCAATCACAAAATTCATATTTATGCTTTTTCTCCATGGTTTTTGGCATTTCAACTACCCTTACTATTCAAGTTCAAAATACAACCCTGCATATTCCCTACATTTACAAAAAATAATAAAGGACAATAAAGTCACATTTTGAATTTGCATTCATTACTCAAAATTCAAATCTATTGTTAAAGATAGGGTACAAATTTGCATGAGAGGGTTAAAAATATTGCATGCCAAAATATATATAGGGATCCTTTGATAAACACATAATTTTCCTCTATATATTTTCACATTGTTGACAAAAATCATGTCTCATAATTTTCAAATTTAACTCCATTTGTCCATGCCAAATCTGCTAAGTGAGCATCTTTTTCATTTTTCACATAAACTGACCACACTTTTCTTGCTTTAGTAAAATGCACACCCAAGGTTGATTTCTTGTCTAGTTTAATTGATTCAAAATCAAAAAATCGGTATTTTCTCATTCCTCACCTTCATATTTTTTCATATTTTCAATTTGAGAGCCTTAAAACTTTATATTTTGTAAAAATACTTGAAATCTGTGATCTTTTTTCATAATGTCAAAAAAGTATGTGCACAACCTTATGAAAATGCATGCCAAATCTTTGTCATACACAATATAAGGAAAACAAATTCTTTATTCTATATTTTTTTATGCTGGGTACAAGACATGTATCTTAGATTTCCTCAATTCATCTCTAAATGTACACACTTTACCTACGAAATTCCCCCCTAACACTTTTTCATATATTTCAAGAAAATGCACACAATCATCCCTAAAATCAATTTTGAGGTCAAGTTAAGGATCCAAATCAAGTTTTGAAAGATGATTTGAGTTATACATTCAATTATCTACAAGCCCTTTCATCTTGTGACATGACTGCATGCCTAATTCTATATTTATTAAAACAAAATTTTCCTTATTTCCACAATTAAGTAAAATGCATGTCAACAACTTTCAAATGCATTCCCAACATGGCACAAACCCCCCTTGACTCCAAAGGGATTCTTTACCCCCCAATCTTGGATCATTCACAACACTGAGTCAGAGCGACTCCTTGGGTTCCTATGGGCACCCAAAACAACTCTACCCACACACACAGGTCTCTTCCTCAAGTGACCACGGCTATGACTGTGGGTCTATTCCTTCACGATTCGGACTTCAGGGATATCTCGAATCCTTCCCTCAAATTTTCCCGAAGCGCTCATCTCTGAGTTTTCGAATTTCCACCATGTGTCTCCTTAGTTCTCTCAGCCCCACTATGGTTTGGGTTTCATGACCTCGCAAAACTCTAGGCCTTATACCCACAAACCTCCAAACTTTTGATTCCTGAACTCTTTAATCCATAGCCACGTGCCTCTCTCACAATCAACGATTGATATTGAATCGTGACTTTGGATTTCATGACTTTGTTTTCGTCAAGTATTCAAACTTGCCGAACCTCGAAGAATACTAAAAAATTTCATGGTTATCCTCCTCGTAGTTCTCCCAGATCTGATGGTCTGGAACCGTTTGTCTCCTCCTGGAACGAATATTTCCTAGAGAATTTAGTGAATACTTCAGGGATTTCTCTCTTTTGAGATTTTCATCTCTCTCCCTCCTAAGATTGACTTACTTGACTTCTTTTGGACACTTCCTTCAACACTTATTCAAAATCTCAATCTGTTCACACCTTCCAATAGATATTCTTCCACAGTCGACTCCTTTGTGGATGACTTTGCACTCCTTGTAGTTATTCTCCACCTGCTTCTATATCTCGTTACTGAGATCACGCTACTCCTCCTAAGCTTTAGAGTCTGAAAACTCTGTCACACACTCCTTGTGGATGTTTGTGCACTCCTTGCACACACACAAGTTCTCGCTATCTGTTTTGATCTTTCGAGTCGAAATAGACTCAGTCACGCACTCCTTGTAGACACTATGCACACCTTGCACTCGCTCAATAAACAAAATCAATCAGAACTTGTTCACTCTTCACAGTGACTCATACATTCAACAATGCAAATGTATTCATGGATATAAGAACATGAAAATAACATGGAATTAAAAATAAACAGAAGTCTGCCATTCATTCAGACAGACACATAACAACACACATTTGGAACAATATATCCTTTGTTATATTCATTCAACTGAAACTTGTATACATACATACACTGTTAACCGACTATCTTCTATCAGGATCTTTCCAACAACAAGAGAAACAACCACTACTGAGCAATATTACAAATATTTATACAAATAGGTGCTCTTCGAGCCTTTTCCTCCAACTAATCTACGCTATCTTATATGAATTAAATTCTATCATCTACTTAACATTTATTACAATGAATATTGAGTCAGACAGATAAGAGCGCAAGCTCCAGGTCTGTGTTGCGATAATACATATTAAAGAAAAATACATTCCCCATCAATCTTACATGATGGCTCAACCTCCAATCATTAAAGATGTTCATAACTCAATTTTTTTTTTCAGATATTACATTAATATGTTGATATTTGAAATTCAAAATGTTTCAAAACATGCGCTAGTGCGCCCAACTATCTTTTGCTTGTGCTTTGCTGGCGATGCTCCTGCATCACAAGGAAAAGTAGGCATGTGCCTAGGTATTGAAATTTGAAATGAAAGTACTTATGAGGTTTCCACACCTATCTATGAATTCAAATTAATGTAACATATATTTCTTATCCAAAATTTTCCCTAAATCAATAATCTACAAAGAGAGCATGTCATAATCTCAGTTCCAATAGCCATTTATTCACACAACTCTTATGTAATACATGATCATAAGGAAAACTAAAAATATCATCTTGGCCATTAAAGTTTTTTAAGAACACCACACACTTACTAAGGCCAACACCATTATCATCACCATCACCATCACCATGAGAAAAAGAACAAAAATAAGAAGATGACATGGAAAATGATGCTTCAAAGAGTAAATTTTTATGCAGTCATGTTGAGCTGTGAAAGACCAAAGCCATAATCAGAATCCTTTTCCTTTGCATATGCATATGAATAGAGATTTTCTACCAAGTCTTGGCTCCCTATTCAATTTGAGACCCAATTTTGGAGAATATGGATGAGAATATACTTATTCATTGCTATAGATAGTGTTGCATGGATGACCAAATGTTTTATAATTTCTCCTTCAAATTCATTTGGAAACCTCGATAAACCCCTCTCTAATTAGTATTGATATGACCAATAAACAAACACATTATTAATTATCAATTGACAAACAAGACTATAGGATATATTTCCAAATATATGATCAATCCTATTATGGACCAAACAACAAAATATCATAAAAATAGAAATTGAAGTAACTCCATGCCTTGAGAATGAGAGAGAATAATGAATGAGATGCATCTTCAAGAGGAAAACCTCCTTTCACAATGTAACAAATTCACAAGATGAGATGATCTCTAAAACTAGGCATCCTTGGCATATATAGGAGATAAAGGGTACTCTTACAATCAAAGGGTCATTTCGACCATTATAGGGCCTGGACTCTTGATGTTATGGTATTTGTGGGAGGTATTAACATCCATGTGTAACATTTGACTAGAATATAATGTTCTAGAAGAAAGAGAAACCCTAAACAAATGTGTGAAAACCTTAGAAGACATGTCGGCTCAACAAAATATATAATATTAAGGTATTATCATCCAGGAAGACAAGTCAACTTCACAAGCAAAAGATAAATAGAAAATATAATTACCAGAAATTCAGGTCGGACCAGCCAGGAAAGTCATTGGACAGACTAATATAAATAGAGGACATCTTGGCTCATTTGTTCACTCAGTCACACACTCTTAGTCACCCATAAATAGTGTGCACGTTTGGAGGAGGAGTAACATTATCTGTAGTTGCACAATTTTATCTTTTTTTTTGTCTTTCTAGTACTTTCTCTTGTGTGCTACCCTTGGAGAAGGTGCACTCTCTTAGCTATATGTTGGTTCTAGTGTGGCTTCCTAGAATCATTCTATATAGCAAAGGTTAAGGTGATCAAGGGTGGATTTTGTGCCTATGGATGGGTGACAATGGTATAGCATTGTCTATGGTGAAACAAGCACATTGAAATTATTCTAATAGGTTATGGGCCCACACCACCTTCAAAAAATTCTAACCACTCGAAGGAATATCATAAGTTTTATCGTGCCTCTACAGTTTGTTGTTGTAGTTTTCTGTCGCAGTACCATGTTGTTGCACAATCTATTTGGTCAAGATCGTTGATCACCTTTCCGTAGTTCGTTTAGCCTAATTCCTTCATGAATAGGTGTGCCCTACCCTAGCACACCTCCTGTTACTATTAGATTACAGTTTGGAGTACTTTGAATTTTAGGGTTTGTCCTTGTTGTCGGATGATGTCACTCTTTTCCACTACTACCAAAGGTATGTACTTGTATATTCTTTTCAAGTTATATCATCTAGCAAAGAATGAGTATGTTTGCAAGGGATGTGCAAGAGACCTTGTCCAAGCTTTGATCTTGGATTCAGTACATTCAGAGGAACAAGAACACCCTCCCTAGCAATGATGATTCTAGGTTTGATTATTTAAAAATTGATATGTCTCTAGTTGTTATGGCATTATTATGATCTTATGATGCATCTTGATCTATTGAGGTTATGATCATCATATTAACCGTTTAATACTAGAGATACACTTGTTGATATCCTCTCTAGGAGATATTCTTGATCTTCTGTAAATGCTTATTGTTTACGAGATGAAGTTGATCTCCTTTAGGAGATGTTCTTGGTTACTGACCTAGACTCCATGCATGATATATTTCATGGAGGATACCATGGAGATTTTTTTGTTCTTGTTTCTTGTTCCGGGAAGGTCATAAGAGATCAATGTGAGAGGGAATCACACTCAGAGGGATTCAATGATAAATAAGAATCCATCATAGTTTCATGACACTTTTGAAGAATGCAAAGGGGCATGCAGTAGAAGGGAGTGTGGTCCGAGGATTCTCTCAAACAGAGGGAGTTGATTTCAGAGTTTGAGATGAAGGATTTTGACCAGATATATTGGGATTGTAAGTGTGGATAAAACCAAATGAGATCTTCAGTGAGGAGACTGAAGAGGTTTAGAATGATGGGTAGGAATTACATGGCCACACCTATGATGACACATATGAGGAATTTGTGTGATGAGATAGACATTTTCTTTGTAGAGAGAACCTTGTGCCAATATATGGTTGAGTCATGACTATATTATTGCGTTACATCACATCATGAATATACATATGTTGTAGTACATATATATATGATTGATCTCTGATGATGAAGTATGGTTGCCGAGATATAAAGTTTTTGGATTGGGAGTGCATAAGTCATATCTAGCACCTGAGGTGCTACTTCAACTTGGGATCGAGCGATATTTCCAGACAAGAAGGGAAGACGATATATGTAGCAATCAATCATATGTCATAGCTAGGGACGCAATGTATGAGGCAGGGTGGATTTTCGAAGGATCTTGCAAGACTTCATCGGAGACATGGTGCAGGAAGGAGCATTGAGGCTCCATCACATATCCACAAATGAGCATATAGCTAACATTTCAATAAGCCTCTGTCTCGGAAAAGCTTGGAAGGAATGCAAATGTTTCCCTGGGGGAGTGTTTATGATTGCAACATCATGTCGATATTCCAACATTGATTAGACAAACTTGATCATGTGGGAATAAGCCCATATGTAAACTTCGATGGACTACAGATTTGATTTGTTGCTAGATATATTATGTGTGAATTTCATCGAGCCTTGAAAATCTCAAAAGTAGGTGAGTATTTAACTCATGAGTAGTTGAGTAGCCCCGATAAGCATCAGGTTGACTCTATCTCTAAAGGAACTAGGTTGTATACTAGGGGAGATAGAGAACATATACATCTGGAGTAGATGTTCCTCGATTTAGTCTTCGACAAACTAAATAATCGAGGTGTTTGAGGTGCAATTACATATGTCTAATAGCATCAAATTGAATGCATTCATAGAGTGATCCTATGAGAGGATCACCATGAGGTTTTTATGGATCCAATGTGGTCATAATTCTTGTCATGGCATAAGAACGAACCGAAATGCTAGAAACACGTGTTCAATAGAATCGAGCTAAATGAATTCATGGAGTGATCCTATGAAAGGATCAAATATGAGGTGAATGTGTCTCTGATGAGGCCATGATTCTTGTCATGGAACAAGAATTACCTAAGGTTCTAGACACATGGTGGTGGATATGGATCATCAATATAGATAAATGAGGCTCATGGATATTATGATATTGTTTATTAAAGAAGAATAACAAGAACAAGTACAATGATATGTTTTGATGATACTTATGATGATGCTACCTGTATAATGGTCTACAAGACTATGTGAGTCTTTCCCATGCCATGTGAAGATGGATGGATGTGTTTGATACCATTAATACCTCCCTAGCTAAGAGGGAGTGTTGATATTATGGTAGTTGTGGGAGGTATTAACATCCATGTGTAACCTTTGACTAGAATATGATGTTCCAAAAGTAAGAGAAACCCTAAACAGAGGTCAGAAAACCCTAGAAGAAATGTCAACTCAACAAAATATATAATATTAAGGTATTATCCTCCAAGAAGACAAGTTAGTTTCACAGAAAAAAGATAAACAAAATATATAATTAGCAGAAAGTCAGGTCGAGATAGCCAAAAATGTCACTAGACAGATTAATATAAATAGAGGATGTCTTGGATCATTTTTTCACTCACTCACACACTCTCAGTCACCCAAAAATAATGTGCAAGTTTGGAGGAGGAGGAGCAGCAACTGCAGTTGTACAATTTTCTCCTTTTCAGTATTTCTGGTACTTTCTCTTGTCTGCTACCCTTGGAGAAGGTGAATTCTCTTGGTTATCTATTGGTTCTAGTGTGGATTCCCAGAATCATTCTATCTAGCAAAGGTTAAGGTGATCAGGGGTGGATTTTGTACCTATATATGGGTGACAATGGTGTAGCATTGTCTATGGTGAAATGAGCACATTGAAATTATTCTAACATATACAACCAACAAGGACAACACTAATATAACAATAGAAATGTAATAACTCAATATCTAGGGCCTCACATGTCCCTCCCCTTCAAAAAAGTGTTTTCCTTAATACTTGATTTGTTGTGGATGTTTCTGAATGAAGAACTCATATTCCCATTGTAACGTTCCCCAAATTTACCAATTTAAAAAAAAATAAAAATTAATTAGGGATTCTTAGAGTTGATCATTTGTCATTCCAACCTTTCAGGCGTTCATTAACTATACTACAGAATAGTTTTGTTGCCTCTTTTGTCTTTCGTAGCTTACACTTACTATTTCTTGTCACAGGTGCAATTTACTTATATATATTTATCTATGACTAAATCAACCCTATTCTCAACAAAAGGGTGAAAGAGTAACCTAATAACTAACAATTATTTCACTTGGGAACTTAATGCCACTTGTATAAAACAATCATATATGTATACCTTAGAACTTCCATTCTATTTGCATAAACGATCATATATATATATATATATAAGAACTTCCTTTTTACCTGCACAACTCATAAGACATACCTTTAAACTAATTTTATGTGTATACTTAATGACCAATAGAGTAAAGTATTGTTCACACCATAATTCGCATGCGAAAGTGTCCCTATTACACATAGTCATTATTAATAAGACCCCAGTGTGCATAGGTGTTAATACTTAGGTGGTTATGGCTCACAGTTGGAACACACTACTCGTTCCTTGTTGTTTAATGACCCCATGGTAACCAAGTTTGGTAGGAGGTTAACAATCTGATATGGAAGAGTCAAGAAGTGTAATCAGACGACTAAGAAACTAAACTATAACCCTAACTAGACTGCCATTCCCCTCCACCACCAATGTTGACAATAAAACTGTAGAGATATAACTGTCACAACTTAAATAGCTTTGTCTGCGACATTTAATATCTTTCGTAGCATACTCGTTCGACCCATCGCTCGACCTCCATGCCCATTGCGCTTCTGCCACCTCGCCCTAATCACATGGTCTAGGTACAGATCTGTTAAGAATCAATTATCAATATAGCATAGAAAAACCTCAGAATAAGTACTCAACGCCTTGAAAAAGAGATAATTTCATATAATAAGCCTCTTTGAGGGGGAAACCTCCTTTTACCCCACATAAATGTTCAAGTACAAGATGAGTCCAAATGAAAATGTCTCCTTGGTATATATAGGAGACTAGGAGGTATAATTACAACTAATGGAAGGGGTCAACCCTTTACCCCACATAAATGTTCAAGTACAAGATGATTCCAAAATGAAAAATGTTTCCTTGGTATATATATGAGACTAGGAGGAGCACTACAACTAATGGAATAAAGTCACATAAATACAATAACATTACTAGTGTAATATGCCCAACTGCTGTAATGAGACAATATTAGGGCTTAACATGCCCCTCCCCTTGAGACAAGTGTAGTCCAAAATGCTTGAGTAACTCTAGATGCTTCACAGATAAAGACTCATCTTCCTAAGTGGAATCTTTCAACAAGAGTTTCCATTTAATGAGATACTCAAATGGATCTATTCCTCAACCGGTGAATTCCTTGTGTCATTGATGTCTTCAGGATCCAATATGTTTTTCCTTCCTCATCAAGTTCTAGCAATATAGTTTGAACTCTGATCTTGTTGCCTATAACCTTTCTTTAAGCATGAAACATGGAAAATAGTACCATGAAGATGCAGGCACCTCCAATTTGTATACCATAGTACCAATCTTTTGCAACACCTTATAAGGGCCATAGTACTTTGCGATAATTTATTATCCTTCTTGGCTTGCTTGAGGAACATCCGTTTGTAAGGACAGTAGTCTTAAAAACACCCAATCCCCTACTTCAAAACGCCTTCACTATGATGTTGATATGCTTGTTGTTTCATGCAATTATGTGCCATGGTCAGTTGTCCTTTACATACTCTTAAGAACTTGTTGCTGGATTCTCGATGTGATCTTCCAACGCTTGAACCTTAGATTTTTCTTTTTAGGAGAAGAAGTGATGGAAGGAGGGTGGTATCCATTAGAGTGCCAAATGGTTTCATTTTGTTAGCACATGAAAGGAAGTGTTATACCACCATTCCGCCAAGGCAACCATTTGAACCATTGTGTATGTTTATCAGAGACAAAGCAACGAAGGTAGCCTTCCAAACATTTGTTCACTATCTCGGTTTGTCCATCAGATTGAGGATGATAGGATGAGATATGAGCCAATTGAGTACCCAAACAAGAAAATAATTATGTCCAAAAATGTCTAGTGAAGATGGGATCTGTGTCACTTACAATAATCTTTGGGTTGCCATGTAGCTTTTGAAATGTCTCCATGAATGCGGTGGCAACTGTACTAGCTTTGAAGGGATGAGAGAGTGCACAAAAGTGTGTGTACTTGGTCAGTCTATCAACAATCACCATGATGACACTCTTTCATTCAGACTTCGGTAACCCTATGATGAAATCCATGGAAACCTCCTCCCAGTGTTGACTTGGAATGGCTAATGGTTGTAAAAGACCTGGGGTCTTAATTGTTTCCACCTTATTTTGTTGGCAAAACAAACATTCTTCCACAAACCTTTGAACATCAGTTTTAAGGCCATCCCAAAAGAAATCCTTCTTGACTCTATGGTAGGTTTTCAAAAATCCTGAGTGCCCTCCTACTGGAGAGGTGTGCAATTCCAATAGTAACTTTTGTTTGAGTTGGGAGTTATTACATAAATATAAGTGATCTTTGTACCATAGTGAATAATTTTTCCATGTAAATGTATTTGATGCACTGGAATCCTGCTACAACCTTTGAATGAGAGTCTACACTTTTTAGTCATTCTTCCATTCATCCCTTGCTTCTATTATCCAATCGGGTTGGATGATCGAGATAGCATAGAGAAAGACCTCAACATCTTCATCCTTTCTTGAGAGTGCATTTGCCACAACATTTTTCTTCCCCTTTTTATAGATGATTTCAAAATCATAACCCAATATCTTGGTTACCCATTTTTGTTGTTCGTCTGAAGATAGTCTTTGTTCCAAGAAGTATTTAAGACTATCATGATCTGTTTTGACCTTGAAGTGCCTACCTATTAGGTAAGGACACCATTTTTTCAATGTATGTAGTATTTCCATCATTTCCTTCTCATAAATGGGTTTGTGTAAGTCCTTCCCTTGAGTGGTCGACTTTCAAAAGCTAGGGGCCTTCCTTCTTGTATTAGGACAACAACAATTCCATTTCTTGAGGCATCACATTCCACAATAAA
>SNQJ01S0017458.1:73668-92462 GCA_010110895.2 Picea sitchensis
GAAAATGTTTCCTTGGTATATATAGGAGACTAGGAGGTATAATTACAACTAATGGCCTAAAGCCGACATAAATAAAATAACATTACTAATATAATATGCCCCAATTAAGGGGTAATGAGCCAATATTAGGGCTTAACAGATTTTCCATGCGATGGGAACTAATGATCTCAGAGGAACCTACAGTGATTCCTTCAAAATTATACTATTGGACATCCTAGTTGAATTGCATGGTTAATTCCTTAAAATCCATGATAATGGGGCCCAAATTCCTTATCCATTCGAAACCCAACATAATGTCACAACCATCCATGTCGATAGAAAACATATGATATTTCATGTGGCACTGACCAATTTGGAGACACACATTTTCACAATGCCTCCCACATTTCATGGACTTGCCATTGGAAATCATGATTTGAAAGTAGTTGATTGCTTAGATATACTAATTAGTTTCTTGGGAAATGCAACGATGAATAAAATTATGGGTGCTTCCACTACCAATGAGGATGTTGACCTTTCGATGCTTAATGTAACCAATTAGCTTGAGGGTTTGGGGAGTAGAGAAGCTAGTGAGAGCATTCAGGGAAATCACCGATTCAATTTCTGGAGGGTAGGAAGGTGGAGTCATGTTAGTGGGTTCAAGTGACTCAGACACATGGGGAGCCTCGACATCTTCTTAAAAAATATCCTCAGAGATGGCCATAGAAAACTTTTGTTCCCGGGAAAATATTTTTCATCACAATTATAACAAAGGCCCTTGAGTTGGTTTTCATCCATTTTGGCCCAGGTCAATTTCTTGATCTTTAGTGGAGTGGAAGGAGGAGTGGGAGTGATTGGATTAGGGTGAGGAATAAAGGAAGGTTTTCTGGTTTGTGAAGAGACAACATGTTGTGCTTCCTTAGCTATTTTAGTAGCTTCCACCCAAATCTGAGGGTGATCCATGAGGACGTGTGTATGGATCTCATCCTTGGGGCCACTGATAAAGCATTCTCAGAAAAAAGCATCGAACATGCCCTCTATGTGGAAATCCAATCACTCAAAAGAAACTATAAAGTCTTCCATTGTGCTAGATTGTTTTAACTTTGTCAAATGATGTAAATGGTGGGTGTCAGTGTCAAAGCATTCATAAAGTTATGCAAAAAATTGTGTCCAATCCACATACCCTTAGCGAGAATTTTTTCTCTATTTCCATGAGTTCCAACGTTCCAAATCTAGATGGAGAACACCATACCTGAGTTTGTCCAACTCATCAATAATTTCATACAAAGAGAAATAGTGTTCCAACTGAGTGACCCGACATGTGGGATTTGAGCCATCAAATTTGTTCACCTCCACTCGAGGGGGATGTAGGTCCCACTGAAAGTGGTGGGGAGGAAAAGAGGTGGACTGGGAGGATTCATTACCTTCAGGGTTATAAGGTGTGGAAGAAGAGAAAGGATTTGGGCTGGAATTAAAAAAGGCGGTCAAATTGTTCACTGTGTCCTCACATTGTTGACACATGGCAGTCAATTGAGTGATGGATGTGGGAAGTGATTTGAGTGAAGAAATCTAGGAGTTTAGGTTACCAATACTGGAAGTAATGGAAGAAATATCAATCTAGGTTTGGTCATGAGATTTTTCCAAGGCGGTGAGACGTTGTTCCCAATCTTGGATGCAAGTGTGGGCCATGTGATTAGGACAGGAGGAAAAGTGGGACCACATAGAAAGGGGTTACTGGTGAATGGTGCCACTAACATCAGTGCAAAGAGAGGAAGGAAATGGGATAGATTCCAAATAGGGGTGTCAGGAAGGCATTGGGTCCGTGGGAAAAACAAATTTATGAAAAATGATAGGTATGATTGTGATTAGGGAGAAGAAAGGAATCCAATCGGATAGGTCTCAAATAATGGTGTCACCAAGATCCAAACTTTTTTTTGTGTTTTTTTTTTACTCTTGTGAAGTTATACTCCGATCTAAATAATATTGTAGTAACAAAATGGCCAAATTCTTAACATAAAGATATGTGTAGGAATTTTGCAATGAGAATGTAGGAGGCATAGTTGCAAGACGATAGATATTTTATGTTCTCTTTCTTTTTTCATCCCAGGGGTTAGGGTATTCAAGGTTTCTACAAAAAAGAGTTTTCCATATGGTATAACTCTCTGGTATACATACAGGATCCAACCGTAGTACCTAGCCCAATATATCAGGGCACCAACTAAGGAGGCTAGACTGTGCTCGTAGCCATACAACTTGACTACCCAGGTACTAAAGAGTATCTTCCCAAATTTCTTTCTCGATGGAAGGATATACAAGCCAATTAGTTTGTCTATGAAGTGCTTCAGGATATCTAGGCAGATCCATATATAGGTGTTTTCTGATGCACTAACACTCGAAGGGGTACCAATAAGGGTTACAAGGGTGGCCAACAATGTGTGCTTAAGTACCACTTGTATTTCCTGCATCTATGATTCCTCCATCGTGGATTTATGCACTAAATGACAGATATATGTAGCTTTAATATGCCGAAATACATCTCTAACTTGAAAAAAAATAACCCACAAATTTTTGTCGAGGAAAGTGCTTTGATACCACTTGTAAGGTACCAGATCTATTATAATAGTTATTGGCACAATTATTTGTATAATATATTACCAAACATAAATTATCAACCGGGATTCATAATCAATAGAGTTGATGCACTATATGTGCCAATAACAGATAGGTTCCTATGTATGATGAGTATAGTTCAATCAAGAAAACCATATAAAAACCAATACTCTATTTTCACACTTGAAAGATAATACTCTTCACACAATTCATAAATTAGAAAACAAAACTTGCAACCATGCACTCAAAATATTTTGCTCAGATAATGCCTTGCCCATTTACAAGATCATGAAGTGGAAAGATGGACTTTGAATTATTTATCTGTAGCTGCTACTCTTAACAACAACTAGCAATCAAATCTGGGCACACTTCAACAATACAACTCCAAACTTAGAAGAGAAAACTGATAACAAAACTTCTCAAGCAAACAATGAATCAAAAGTTTCTTTTCTAGGTGACAAATCTGTTCATTAGAGGCTCATGAAATGAAGATATGAACTTAGATCTTGCCTCCTGTAGCAACTAATTTCAACAGTAAACTGTAATCAATTTTTTGCACACAATATTCAAAAGGAAATCACTCATAACTTAATCAATTCTAGAAGAAACTATTTGTCCCTACATAAGAAACACTAGGTGTATTAAGATTCTCCATTTAATAATCCATGTAGGGTGAATGACAGGATCTTAAATTTTCTTGTATTAACACACTTGAAATTTCAAAATAATTATGAAAATCGCTATAAAGAACACAGTTTCAGGAATGTAAAATTTTATAAATCTTTACAACTATCTCAACACAAATTACTGTTTACGAAACTAAGTAAAAATACTAAAGATCTAGTGCACCATACTTATCAAACTTACACTAATACAATCCGATTCATAATTTACTCAAAATATCTAACAATTATACAGATCAAACACAATATGTATACTTTATGAATTCATAGTTTGACTCAAAACAAGAAATCAAAATAAAAGGTACATGACACACACAATTGAGTACTAGAATAAAACATACATGTACAGGAATATAAAGTTGAGCTATATTTTACATTAAGCTTACCATATTAGAATGGTGCGCCCTTCCTAATTCCAACATGGAAGCTCTAAGAAGATAACAGACTAAAGCGTTCTGATCATACCCAGAAATTGGATAACAGATCGTTCGTATTTCTTCAAATGGTAAATCGAATCAGCAACTCATCATCTCATACATCAAAAGAATATGCATCATCTAGTTCTTACGAATTTCTTCATTACATTCATCATTCATGTGCCCTATCACCTATACAACATCCCTTATAAAGAAGGTGAGTCGTTACAATCAAGAGCTAAGGATAATTATGAAACAATTTTAAAATATTACAATTGGAAATACATATCGAATCTTTAGGGATGGAATTCATCCTCATGACACGAAGTGCATGAGTGATGAAGTCAATCATGATCTTGAAAACTACTTTGGATACTTCGATCAAACCAATTTCTTGGAATCTCCTTCAACAAACGCGTTCAACAAGTGAATTATGGAAATAGCAATTGGTACCGGAATACATACAGTTGTTTGGTATCGGAATAACACAGTCGCACTGGTACCAGAATAGGCATAGTTGTTTGGTACTGGAATAGCACAGTCACACTGGTACTGGAATAGGTGGAGCCTTGGTACTGGAATAGACTGGGTACCGAAGCATGCTTCTTAAGAGTCAAAGTGATTAGGATCATACAAAATTAACCATTTTAATCGAATTAACTCAAGAAAACTAAACAAATCATGCCTTAATAATAATTTACCCCTTATGCACATGAACAAGGTAATCGAGTGTATTTATGGAAGAAACAATCAATTAGATACACATGGCATAGGTAAAATAGACTCAGATAGGGGGTAATATAGGGCATTAGAAGTGTCAAAATGGAGACTTAACATTCCCCCATGCTTAAGTCATTGCATGTCCTCATGCAACAATGATCTTCAAAATTTCACAATTGATGATACTCTTCACTCGATCAAGCATTCCATGAAGTTTCATCCTTCTTCATCTCCTAAGTTCCTATTAAACAATATAAACTTCCTGACTTATGCTTCACATTCTTACCCATGGCAAAGTAGTTATGGTGACAAAGTGGATTCATGAGATTAGATATGTTAGTGATTTGACATTAAGTCTTATCCAATCTATTTTCGATCAAATTTAGGAGAAAGGGTTGGATGTGACTCTAATATGATTATAGGATAGTGGCCAAGAGTTTTCTAAATGACTTTGACTAATATGCCTCCCTGGCTAGATTACCTTTAAAATAAAAGTGATATAAGCATAGTTTAGATATCGTTTGAAGAGAGGAACACATAAAAGAATACATCCCAAGATGATTAACTCGTTTCTGATCCAAGTTTTTAGAGTTGATTCTCTTCTTGTTTAGGTAAGGTGAATTACACATACTGAGGGTCCCACTTCTCATGCAAACCTATTTTTCTTAAATATAGAACTCTAAAGTGGATACTTGAAGGTTCTTAAGAACATCATCCAAGAGATATAAAGGTCATCTCCTAGCCTTGATTTGATAGTGATTGCTTCAAAATGAGACCCAAGGGTTTTTGTTCAGTTTTAAGTGTGCCACTTTATGTTTTTCAACTCCCTTTACCCGGCATAGCCCCACTGCCAGCAGGCCTGTTTAGTACCCCAGCGGGTTTACTTGTACTTCCTGATACTTCCTTTTTATTATATTACTCAAAATATTTAGAATAATGTATAGTGTTCATTGATAGTTTTAGAGTATAAGGAAGGCAGGTGGTACAAGAGTGTTTTAGATTTATTAGGCACATAATTAATTGTTTACAATTATCCCAAGGGTGACATCATCCACATTCAACTTAAATCTCAACTATTCAATGTATAATGGAACATCTTGGATAATGACTAAGAGGTCCCTCTAGTTAATCCTATTATGGTTCTCATGACAGTTCATTGCGGTTTTTCAAGGGAGGTCCACCACATGAGGTTTTGATCAATACCTCTCAAGAGAAACTTGTAAAGATAAACTTGGATAAGAACTTGTTGAATCAACTAGGTTAGTATTTTACATAATGGTGTCACCACTTTTCAATGGATATTTCAATTAGAAATCACTTCTTCAAAATAATGAGGTAATGAGACAAGTTCACCCATTATCATATAGAGCTAAATGTGAAAAATATATTCCTAAAGGGAGAGCAAGGATGATTTATTTAGGGTTGAGTGTAGAAATGTAGGAGGAATATGCACATGAGAGTAAAAATAATTCAACACAAGACTTAAATGATCCTTGATAGAAAGAACATGAAGAGATTAGCCCATACCTCCAATTACCTAAAGTGAAAACAATGTTAAGCACATGACAAAGATCATATCACTTTGGCATCAGTACCAGATAAGCAATGGAGTAGGTTTCTGTAGTACCGGAACAAATATTTCAATTAGCAATCACTTCTTCAAAATAATGAGGTAATAAGACAAGTGCACCCATTATCATATAGAGCTAAATGTGAAAAATGTCTTCCTAAAGGGAGAGCAAGGATGATTTATTTAGGGTTGAGTGTAGAAATGTAGGAGGAATATGCACATGAGAGTAAAAATAATTCAACATAAGACTTAAATGATCCTTTATAGAAAGAACATGAAGAGATTAGCCCATACCTCCAATTACCTAAAGTGAAAACAATGTTAAGCACATGACAAAGATCATATCACTTTGGCATCAGTACCAGATAAGTAATGGAGTAGGTTTATGAAGTACCAGAACATATAGTATTGAAACGAAGTGACATGATGGATGTTTTTTGCTCATTCATGGTGACAACCACTTCACAAAGGAATTCAATGATAATATACAAGGAGATGTATACGAGGGCTTGCAAAAGTTCATGGTAGGGAGCGTGCAATAATTGAGAGTAACCATATTTTTACTACATAATTAGTCTAATTCCTTTAGTAAAACAAAAAATGTTGAATTTATATGTCCTAGTACTTAAATTGAGCAGCAAAACTTGAATATATGATTAGAGCTACTAGCACCTTATTACTAGTACCGGATGGACGTATGGTTGTGCTTCAGTACCAGAATAACGTAGAGTTGTGGTTCAGTACCGAAATAGCACAAACCTTCTCCTTTGGTACTGGATGAGCACACAGGTGACCATCAGTATTGGATGAGAATAATACCAGATGATCAAAGGAATGTTGTTTAGTACTGGATGAATGTAGACTTTCTCCTTTGGTATCAGATGAACGCAGAGGCCAACATTGTTTGCAATACCGGATGAACGCAATTCTGCAGTACCGAAATAGAATGGTACTAGAATTCTGGAAATGACTGTCAAATCCCAGCAATGAACATGTTGATTTGGCCTCGCCGACGGAAGTTGCAAAATAATATGAAGGTTTCAGCAACCACTCCGCCATACCTAAGGTTTTACATGGCCTCATGCAAATAATGTAAGATTCTAAAAAAAACTTCTCAGAGAGTTGCGAACAACTGCTAAAAACAAACCAATATAACTAATTAAAACTAGATTTTTATTCATGCTTACAAACAAAATTTTTTGGGAAAATGTTAAAAGTTGAATTATAACTATGAATAAAATAGTTTGGAATTAGAATTTAGTTTCAACTTCTATTAAAAAGATCACTGAATTGATCATCCTTGTGAAATAGTGGTCTTAAAATAGATAGGTAATGATAAAGCACGAATGCATCATTTTTAACAACTTAAGGATAAAGAAGAACTTTGAAGAAATAGGTCATGAAGCACTCCCTTAAGTGTTATCTTCCATTGACAAGGATGCCTTCTCTGCTTTTGAAACCCTCCCAGTATCATGTGTGCATTCAGAAGATGAAGAGATTCCCTTCTCATAAGATTCCAAACAAAATTATCATAACTTTTAGAAAGAAATCTACTATAGGAATGAAAGATCTTAAACCAACTGCTTATTAGCTTTTGACATTCCCATTTATGAAAAGTATGAAAGATAGGTTGCATTGCAACAATTTTTTGTTTATTTACCTATCCTACTCTAATTTAAAAAAAGAAAATTCCCTTCAAGTATATGAATACTTCCAATGAAGCCATGTGCGTAACAGGGTTAAAAATATATCCATACTCAAGTTTAAAAGATAAATTTTAATGCATACTGGAGCATGAAGGACCAACCGCTTTGATGATGAGATCAAGCAATAATGAAAAATAAAAGAGTGGTGTGACCTAATAACTAATTGAAACCATATTTCAATAGGATCAAGATATTCTTGTTTCTCTTCTTTGTTTAGGTCACACTGAATGTCCTCCTCCACCATGCTATGCAGATTATCCTCTTTAAAATGATTGGTATTTGGAGTACATAAAAGATCTACTGAGAGGCATGTAAGGACTCCTCAATCTCATGTTCCACTGGTTGCTCTCCATTGCATAATATCCATGATTCTTTATTCTCCTCAACAAATTGACAAGAGGGAATCGATCAGACTTTTAAATATTCATGTGGAGAGAGACAACTAGATTCTTGACCATTGTGAAGATATGCTCTTCCTGAGAGGCAGATTTCCCAGCTGCTGCTAGAATGTGGGAGAGTTCTTGGAGGAACATTCTTCAAGATCGTGATCATCCTTGAATTACTCTATTTGGTTGATGATCCCTGTCTCACAACACAACTTTAGTACTCGGGGGGTTCTTACGGCACCCCAAACATGATTTATCATCAAAGATGTGAATTTTAAAACTTGTTGTAAAAAAAACACCAAGATTGAACTCCTTATGTTACTAGGACCTACGGTATTCATAAGTTGTCAGAGTTCACAAGTTATCTCATCATAAATAAAACTAAATTTGCATAAAATAAAGCACACTTGCATCAAAGAGGACAACCTAACTTTGGAGCAACCCCACCGAAGTGGATGTGTGGTCTCTTCCCACACATCTTACCATATTATCTCTGCTTAGGTCATTCTTAAAACTAATCCAAAACCATTAAAGAAATATCATTCTAATACTACCTATTACCGTTTACAACTCCACGGCTTGTTCAAAATGTTGTAATTATTTGCATAATATATTAACAAACATAAATTATCAACCAGGATTAAGTAATTAGGTAGAGTTGATACTATATGTACCAATAGCGGATATAGGTTCCTATGTATGATGATTATAGTTCAATCAAGAAAACCATATAATAAAATCAATACCGTTTTCACATTTCAGTGAAATTATTTGCATAATATATTACCAAACATAAATTATCAACCAGGATTCGTAATTAGTAGAGTTGATGCACTATATGTGCCAATAACAGATAGGTTCCTATGTCTGATGAGTATAGTTCAATCAAGAAAACCATATAAAAATCAATACTCTGTTTTCACACTTCAAAGATAACACTCTTCACACAATTCATAAATTAGAAAACAAAACTTGAAATCATGCACTCAAAAGATTTTTCTTAGATAATGCCTTGCCCATTTACAAGCTCATGAAGTGGAAAGATGGACTTTGAATTATTTATCTGTAGCTTCTACTCTTAAAAACAACTCGCAATCAAATCTGGGCACACTTCAACAATAGAACTCCAAACTTAGAAGAGAAAACTGATAACAAAACTTCTCAAGAAAACAATGAATCAAAAGGTTCTTTTCTAGGTGACAAATCTTTTCATTAGAGGCTCATGAAATGAAGAGATGAACTTAGATCTTGCCTCCTATAGAAACTAATTTCAACAGTAAACTGTAATCAATTTTTTGCACACAATATTCAAAAGGAAATCACTCATAACTTAATCAATTCTAGAAGAAACTATTTGACCCTGCATAGGGAACACTAGGTGTATTAAGATTCTCCATTTAATAGTCCATGTAGGGTGACTGATGGGATATTAATTGTTCCTGTATTAACACACTTGAAATTTCAAAATAAATTATGAAAATCGCTATAAAGAACACAGTTTCAGGAATGTAAAATTTTATAAATCTTTACAACTATCTCAATACAAATTACTATTTATGAAACTAAGTAAAACTACTAAAGATCTGGTGCACCATAATTATCAAACTTACACTAATACAATCCCATTCACAATTTACTCAAAATATCTAACAATTATACAGATCAAACACAATATGTATACTTTATGAATTCATAGTTTGACTCAAACAAGAAATAAAAATAAAAGGTACATGACACACACAATTGAGTACTCGAATAAAACATACATGTACAAGAATATAAAGTTGAGCTATAATTTACATTAAGCTTACCATATCAGAATGGTGGGCCCTTCTTGATTCCAACATGGAAGCTCTAAGAAGATAACAGACTAAAGCGTTCTAATCATACCCAGAAATTGGATAACAGATCGTTTGTATTTCTTCAAATGGTAAATCGAATCAACAACTCATCATCTCGTACATCAAAAGAATATGCATCATCTGGTTCTTACAACTTGCTTCATTACATTCATCATTCATGTGCCCTATCACTTATATAACATCCCTTATAAAGAAGGTAAGTCGTTACTATCAAGAGCTAAGGATAATTATGAAACAATTTTAAAATATTACAATTGGAAATACATATTGAATCTTTAGGGATGGACTTCATCCTCATGACACGAAGTGCATGAGTGATGAAGTCGATCATGATCTTGAAAACTACTTTGCATAGTTCGATCCAACCAATTTCTCGGAATCTCCTTCAGCAAACACGTTCAACAAGTGAATTCTGGAAATAGCAATTGGTACCAGAATACACACAGTCGTTTGGTACCAGAATAACACAATCACACTGGTACCGGAATAGGTGTCATTTTTTGGTACCGGAATAACACAGTCACACTGGTACCGGAATAAGTGGAGCCTTGGTACCAGAATAGACTGGGTACTGGATCATGTTGCTTAAGAGTCAAAGTGATTAGGATCATACAAAATCAACCATTTTAATCGAATTAACTCAAGAAAACTAAACAAATCATGCCTTAATCATAATTTACCCTTTATGCACATGAACAAGGTAATCAAGTGTATTTATGGAAGAAACAATCAATTAGATACACATGGCATAGGTAAAATAGACTCAGATAGGGGGGTAATATAGGGCATTAGAAGTGTCAAAATGGAGACTCGACAATAGTTGAAAACATAAATATTGCAAATAATAACAATGGAACAACACAATAGATGAAACCACAACACCCAAATAATACCTTTATTGATAGGAAACAATGTTCACTTTCCTCTTCGAGGGGGAAACCTCCAGCAGAGCATCGCTCTATTATAATAATTCTCAAGACAAAAACTTCCCATGCCCTCGACTCCTATTTACACTAAATCTATCTACCAAAAGAACAATCTAGATGACGATCTTATAGAAGAGGAAGCTTCTATAAGGTATTCTTACATTTGACTTATTATTCCTTATTACTAGGCCTTATTAATATTTTCCTTTATCACATGGAAAATATAGTATTCTAGCTATGGGAGGGATTAGGGAGGTTAGGTCCCTAACACTATTGCTCTAAATATTTGTTGGTTTTATTGGTCAAGAGTTTCCAAGGTAAATTTTTGAGCACTATGTGTGAAAGATATTGCTTTCTTTCTATTCTATAAAGAATTTATTTGTGAATTGTTATAGTATAAGGTTTAAAACGTACATGAGTGAATATTAAATAACTATTTAATGGGTCTTATTCAAGGAAGATTTCCTCATACATTTATAAAGTATATAAGTAAGGGGGTTAGGGTAGGACCCTAACAATTGAAGAACAACTTGGCTATAACACAAAATATGATCAAATGACAAGAAGATCAACATCATCATGAAAGGGAATTTGAAGTGGGGGATTTGGCCGTAATTTGCAGGCTAAAACTATACAAACAAATGTACCTCAAGAAACAAAATAAAGACAAGAAATTAACACCCAAGTACTATTATCCCTATAATGTATTGAAAAGGATTAAAAATATGGCTTACAAATTAGAGCCACCTCTATAGTCATGTATGCATATAGTGTTTGATGTTTCTGACATAAATAAGGTAAGTAATCAATTTCAAGATCCTAATTCATACTATTTACTAGAGATTAATAAATAAGGGATAATCATAATAGAACTAGAAACAATATTTGAAATATGGATCAAGAAACTATGAAATCAAGCAATAATTGAGTACCTCATTGATATCAAGGTAGGATTATGAATGGAAACAAATACATATAAATATTTCAAAGATCATAGTAATATAGTGAAACCCAAATTCTATTATCTAATGAAATAGGAAAATATTGTAAAATGCAAAGCAATACAAACTAGCTAGAATGGTAGTAACTTATCTCTAAAGAGAGAGGTATAAATTATGCTCATTTGCAAGAGGTCATTACAAGAGGATGAAATTTCATTTGAACATAAATTATTAAACCCTAATAGAAAAAAAACCTTAAATATATGAAACCCTAACTCTAGGAGACGAAGCACCAAAAGTATTGTAGGCCCCGAGGTGGCTAGTTGATACGTCAACTTCGCGGGGTTGCAACTTTTGCATACAATATTTGTTTGGGGTGAAAGGTAGCTCATTATAAAAATATAATTGAGAAGTACAATGTTTGGTAGGAATAGGGAGGCCATGGCAATTCCAGGCCCCTAAATGGTTAAAATCATTTTTTAAGGCCTCAAAACGACCCTACAAGTTTAGGCCCTGAAAAGTTGTAGATAAAATAACTGCTAAGACAGAAAACCATGTTGAGTTCGTGGAACAGGTGGTTGGAAACCAATGTCCACTTGGATCAGTCCTCTTCCCTTAGGAATAAATTATCCCCATTGCATCAGTTTCCCTCATTATATGGGGAAAATTTTGTTGAATTTAACATTTGGTGAGACACTTGCCTTGGTGAATAAGTTGTACTGCTTTGACAACCCAATAGAGTTTTTTTTGTGCTAGAAGGTGTCATTAATCTTTCCGTTCATGATATGCTCCATCGTTTCCTTCTCATTGCAGTCAATATTGATATTTTTAGGGGCCAAATGTTCATCCACCTCCGAATTGTCCAATAAGTGTGGAAAATATGGTTGAAACAACTCCACATTAAATACTTGGTGCAATCCAAGGAAAGGGGAATACTCAATTCAAAATCATTCTTACCCATATCCTTTGTGATAGTGTGATTCCCATATCATATTGGTATAATATTCCTATGGGAGGTGGTATATTCTTCCTATAGGGGCCTATGCGACACTCTTTCTGTAAATGAAGCTATACCTTATCAACAACCTGAAACTTGTGTGGAACCCAATGTTGGTCACGTTGCTACTTGTACTTAGCAATGGATTTTTGTAGGATATCATGAACTTTTAATTGTATTTGTTGAACCTACTCAATAGATTTGTCTTCTCTATTTACCTTAGTATGAGAATGGGAGGACACTTCTTGTGAAGATGCAATGGGAAAGGCTATATCAATGGGGGCCTATTGTTGGAACCCTAAGCACACTTGTAAAGGGTTGTGGCTAATGGATATGTGGAGGGCTCTATTGTATCTATGTTGAACATATGGAAGACTTTAAACCTATGTATTTGGATGATTTTATTTTTACATGCATAGGATATACACAATAATCATATTGACCACTTCTATTTCTCCATATTTTGGGGGGTGGAAGGCAATCAATTTGGTCAGCTTGGTGTCCATCATATACCACAAGTTGCACTAGAAGTTACAGAGGAACCTACTATCCTTATTTCAAATAATGGTCTGTGGTATACCAAAGTGAACCCAAACATGCGTAAATAATATCTTAGTAATGGATTTGGTTGTGATACTCTTCTTACACAGTGCCAAAATGGCCATCTTAGAGAACCAATTGACAACCACAAAGACACAATCACTATTGTGATTGGTGGAGGGAAAATACAACATGCAATCCATGGAGACTAACTCCTAGGTATTTTATGGGGTAGGGAGAGGAGTGTATAGTACTTTCTTCTTAATGGTAGGTTTAACAATGAAATAGGTACTGCATGATCTGATATAATTGTTGACGCCTTGTTATAGTTCTGGCCAGTATAAATACTTTTCAAGTAATTCTACTATCTCCTCTACATAGAAGTGCCATGCCACCTAACTATAATGTTCCTCCCAAATTATATTTTCACTCTCACTTGAAGGAACAAAAAGATGTCCTAGATATCACAAATGTGCATGCTAGAGGTGAAAGTATGGAACTTGTTTACTTGCACCCAATGATTGATATGTAGCAGTAAATTTAGGGTTTTTATTGTACAATTAGGGACACTTAGAGTTATTTCTCCCATATGAGTTTAAAAATGTGGTTAGTGTCATAAATAGGAGATAAATAAGGTAGTCTACAACATCGTTTTTTCTTCCCTTCTTCTACTTAATGTTCAAGTGGAGTCATTGCAAGTATGTGGACCACTTTTGATGGAATTCATTATATAAATTTCCTTGTGTATACATGAATTGCAAAGGCTCGTGATCAATGTGAATGATAATTCCCTTTCCTAAAATACGTTGCTTCCACTACTTGCATGCCTGCATAGTGGAGTACATGTATTTTTAATAGGTAGGATATCTGTGAACAATATCAAAGAGTTTCTTGCTATGATAGGCCACCAGATGTTGATGATGAGTGAGGATTTAATTAATAGCATAGTCATAAGCATCTATCTCTATCTCAAATAGTTATTGTAAATCTAGTAGAGTGAGGATTGATGCTGAGAAGAGGCAACATTTTAGTTCCTCAAATTCTTTCTGTTGTGACTCTAACCAGGAAAAAATGGCTTTATCTCCACCCTTGGTCACATGGATAAGGACCAAGCGATATGAGAGAACCCCAACATGAACCTATGATAGAAATTGGAAATTCCCAAGAAGTTGTAGAGCTTTGTTAGATTCATTGGGGATGATAATCATGAATTACTTGGATCATGGAGGGGTCCACATGCACCCCATGCTCATCCACAATGTATCCTAGATACTGAATTATTTTCATTCCAAACAAGAATTTCTCCAGATTGACTTAGAAATTGTGTTTCCATAGAGTGATCAAGATATGCTAAATGTACTACAAATGTTCTACCCAAGTTATGCTAAAGATGAGGATGTCATCGAAATGTTTGACCACAAAAGAGTTTGTGAATGGATGGAACATGTCATCCATAATCCTCATGAATGTTACCAGATAATTACTCAAGACAAAAGGAACTACCAACCACTCAAAAAGGCCTTCTTTAGACATGAAGGATATCTTCCATACATCAGTTTGTTCAATCGAGACCTAGTGGTAGAATGACTTTAGATAAATCTTACTAAATAACTTGGTACCTTTAAGCTGATTAATAATATTGTCAATCTAGGGGATCAAGTATCAGTTCTTAACAATTATATTTCTTAAGTCTCTTTAATCAATATAGAGTCGCCATGTCCCATCCTTATTCTTCACTAATACAATTAGGCTCCCATAAGGTGAGGAACTTGGTTTACTATGGCCCTTTTTGATCAGATCATGAGTTTGACATTTTCTTCCATCATTCTCCAAAAGAGAGATTTTGTTTATTGGGCCATTAGGTAAATGATCACCGGGTATCAATTCAATTGACTATTTGACTTGCAAATGTAGAGGCACTCCCACAAATGAAGAGAAGATATCTTTGTATTCCTATACAATCTTGTCCACTTAATTTTTCTTTGTAGAGAGGCCTAATGTTAAGAACGTCGTAGTAGTAATGACCTTATTCTTACCTTCCGATCGAACCATGAAGAAGTTTTTTTTTTTGGTCTGAGAGAATACCATTTGGTAGTGCATTATTGAGATCAAGGAAATTGCAGTAGTCGAGAGTAGCTCTGGTACCCTATAGAGTTGGCCTTCCAAAGTTAAAATGACACTACGAGCCCTAAAATCATAAGCATCATGATGTTTCCACATACAATGTTTTATTAAAAGAAAATCACAAAATTCAATTGGGGAAACATCACACAATACCTCATCTTTTAAGGGCTTGATTCCATAGGAAAGGAAACATTGTTGGTTGATGTAGAGGTCTTGTCCCCGAGTCAACCAAATGATGGTGTATGGTTGGGGGTGTGGTGTTGTTGGAAAATTCAATCTCTTGATGACCTTGGTCAATATCATGTCCTTTTGGATACTATTGTAGACAATGAAATGTAGTGGAGTTCCCTTCACCCACATATGTGAATGGCAAAGGTGCTCCTCCTCCTTAGGATCCTCTAACTCTTTTGGTTGGATATTTGTAGTTGCAATGGTAGCACTAGCTTATTTTTCAACAATCCACTTTCCCGTATCCTACTCTCAATTAGAGTCTAACCTAGAGTATTATTATTTTTCTTTCAAATTGACCAACAATGGTAGTTTCAAGCAACATTCATTAGTGTTGTTCTAGGGGATTTTGTGGAACTCACACCACTTTCCAATGTCCCTTTTTGACTTCTCATTACCCTTATTTTCTTACATATTGGACTAGTTGTATTGAGGTTGGATATATTTTCTCTATCCTTTGCTTTTTGGGTTAGGGATAACTTCACCATGCTTCTATTGTGACACATTTGTAGACTAAGACTCCTTCTTATTCCTTTGCTTAAAGTTCTACTCAATTTTGATAACATATTGGTAAGTGACTCATAGTGAGGAGATGTATAAGAAATCCATATATGATTGGATGAAACTATGTAGGATATTGTGGTACTTCAAAATCAAGTTCTGGTTGTAGTCCCCAATACCCATGTTTGAGTGCAAGGTATCGAAGATATTGGTGTACTCCATCACTGTCTAGTCTCTCTCTTGATGAAGAGTTGTCCATCTCGTGGACTCGTCATCATAGTTTCTGACAGGGTATAATTCCTCCTTGATGGAATCAACAAAGGTTTCCCAAGTGGGTTATGTCCTAAATGTTGTAGACACATATTTGTTATGTCTCTCCCAATAAGTTTCCCACTAATGCTTGACACGGAGAAGGGATTTAAGGAGCATAAGAATAAACTTCAATGCCAAATGTTTTTTGAACATAGGAATAAACTTCTAACATATTTAACCATTTCTCCAAAGCATATGCATACATCCTTCCTTCAAATAAAGGAATACCAAATTTTTCTTGTATCTTCAAGGGTGTCACACCTCTGAAAAAGGCTTCTTGTTGAAGGTGCCTTGGCCATTATTTGTAGTTGTTGAAAGATCTGGGTGAAATTGTCCATGATATTGTTACTCTGTCACACAAGGTATTCCTTGAGAAAAAACTTGAGAGGATATCCTACTCCACTTGGGTAGGAGAGAATGGTCTGCCCCGAGTGAAATTATCTTGAGACCAAAATATCTATACTTTGACTGCATTGGGTACATGCACTGAGAAACAACAAAGACCATATTGATCTGATACCACTTATATGGATTGGATAGAGAAAAAAAATAAAGGCAGTATTCTAAATGAAAACAAACAAACATAAATATTGCAAAGAGCATAGTAATACAGTGAAACCCAAATTTTATTAATGAATGAAATAGGAAAAGATTGTAAAATGAAAAGCAATACAAGCTAGCTATAATGGTGTTATCTTGTCTCTAAAGAGAGAGTTGTCAACTACACTCATTTGCAAGAAGAAATTACAAGACATTGAAATGAAATTTTAACATAAAGTAATAAACCCTAAGAGGAAAAAACCCTAAAGGTTCAAAAACCCTAACTCTAGGAGACAAAGGATTATGGGACCCAAGGAGGCTAGTTCATACATCAACCTTTGAAGAGTGCAACGTTTTCATAAAATCTCCATTCAGGGTGCATAACAACTTGTTGGAAAGATCTAATTGAGAAGTAGAATATTTGGTAGGCTTAGGAAGGTTGTGGGGACCTCATACCCCCGAATGGCCCAAAAACATCGTTTAAGGCATCAAAATGGGCCCTAAAGTTTACGACATGAAAAATTGTAGATAAAAAAATTGCCAAGATGGAGAACTATGATGAGTCATTGGAAGAGGTTTGTTGTCATTGATTTCCACTTGGATCACTCATCAAGTGGAATAACCTACCAATAGAATATGTAACATGGGTGTAACATCCACAAAAATAAATTATTATTGAAGTCTGAAAAATACTTAGGAATTTATTTATGTTTTTGGTAAATTCGAAATTGGAAAATTATTGCCATTTATGGCAATTCCGAATTTCAAATTTAGTTAATTGTAATTTATTATTATGATTGTTGGGCAAAGTTTTGATTTTCCCAACCAACTCTTTGACTATGACACTTGTAAGAAACAAATATTTTTATATTTATTACTGAGAGACAAATGGAACAACCAAGTTGAAATCAGCTGACCATGAATCCATGAGTGGGGAACATGTTGAAACTACCTCAGGGATGAATGTTACAAGTGTAAAATCAAGGATTTGGCCATGAGCAGCCCCTGAAAATCATGATTTGTAAAGATGCGAAAATTCCCAAGGAGGAAAAGACCTAAGCACAAGATGCTTTTGCATATATAACATATGGTAGGAGGCATGGCACTGCCTAGTATGCTAAGGAGAGGAATATCACTTGCTGTTATGAGAACTGGTTTCTGAAGGTGGGGCAAGGAGAATTTTTCTGATTCTGAAAGAGGACAATAGCTAAGGAGGAGTTTGGAGTTCACCCTCATGGATTCATGGTCAGGTTAGGGGGTGAACGGAGCAAGTCGATTGGTTTTTATGTTCTATGGTTGGGTGGAACTTGGTTGTTCCATTTTTTGTTCAACAACTTGTTCATATATGTTCATCTATTCCCTCTCTGGTTGAATGTTCTTGATTAAATAGTTGATAGAATACACCTAGTTAATTTCTGGATGAATATTCTATTGATTAAATTACTAGTGGAATGAAATCAATTGTAGGATTAAGCCCTACAGTTTGATGGTATTCATTTATTAAAGTTTTATTTGTGTTAGCAGCTGATGGAACTGCATTTTGTAACATGTTGGAATATGCATCTAAGCTAAAGGGAAATTGATACTGTATTAATTATAATATTACAGACATGCGATTATGTATGTATAGGTAATCAATAGAAGGAACAATAATTAGAGTGTACAAATGATAAATGAATTTCTGGAAGTAAGCTTGAGGTTTAAATACATACACACACACACACACACACACACACACACACACACACACACA
>SNQJ01S0017458.1:148298-167059 GCA_010110895.2 Picea sitchensis
ACTCTACCTAGGCTGAAGATAGAGCAATAACAGCCTTCTTCTTGCTCGACCAACAGATAGACCTGGAACCAATACTAAGTGAGTAACCAATTGTGGACTTGTGATTAATGTTATTTCCATCCCAGTCAGAATCAGTGAACCCGATGAGGTTCAATGTAGATTATGTTGCATAGTGAATACCAAAGGCAATGGTCCCTTGTACGTATCGAAGTATATGCTTTGCATCCTTCCAATGTAGATCATGTGGCTCCTGCATGAACCTGGAGACTACTCCAACTGCATAGGAGAGGTATGGTCTGGAGTGTGTGAGATACAACAAGCTCCCAACTAGTTGTCTGTAGAGTGTGTTATCAACTAGTGGAGTGTCCCCACCATCCTCAAGTATGACTCCTGATAGGAAAGGAGTCAGGGAAGACTTGCAGTATGTCGTGTGAAATCTCTCAAGGATATCTCGTGCATACTTGGCTTGAGACATTTTGACGCCTGATGCATACTGATTGATCTTGAGCCCAAGGAAGAAATGTAGTGGAACCATGTTCATCATCAATAACCTATCATGTAGAATCCTCTTGACTACAATAATCGTTGAAGTTGAGAAATTGGTGATCAACAAATCATCAACATATAGAACTAGGAGTAGAAGTGAATCAATTGTCCTAAGCATGTAAACATTCGGGCATGACTTAAAAAATTCAAAGTCCTGTGGCAGTAGGTAGGAGTCCATATTGGATTAACATGCCCTCGGAGCCTGCTTGAGGCCATAAAGAGACTTCTTTATTCAATAGACTAAAGATGAATCCTACATAAATCCCTGGGGCTTCTCCATATAGATCTCCTCAGCAAGATCACCATGAAGAAATGAATTCTTTAATTCCATCTGATGGACTTCCCATCCCTTGGTTTTTGCAATGTAAAGTTCCAAACATATGGAATCAATATTCACTACTGGAGAAAAGGTCTCATCATATTCAATTCCATGCACCTACTAAAAGCCTTTGGAAACTAGCATGGCTTTGTATCTGCTAACCTATCCATCCATTGCGCTCTTGGTCCTTTAGACCCATATTCACCTAAAAAGTTTCCTTCCTGAAGGAAGGGGAACTAGATCCCAAGTCTAGTTCTCTAGGAGGGATTTGTACTCCTATTGCATGGTGGATTCCCAAAAGGTATTTCCAGCAGCCTCACCATAATACTATGGATCTAAATATTGAACCAATAAAATATGTCTGGGTGGCATCGGTTCAATGGCAATGAGTGCAAGAGGAGGCTCCTCTAAATCAGATCGAGTCCTCCTAGTATCAGCTGGATCCCCAACAAGATCCCCTGCATCTTGAAGAGTAGTCTTGGCCCACTTGGGCTTCTACTCTGGATTTTCATATTCATATGGATGCACTGACTCTATATGTGATTGTAATGACTTTGTATCTGGATCATCTGAATCCTATGAATCAAAACTCTCATATGAAGAAGAGTCAACATGTGTAAGCTCATCATCTCTGAAAGTTGGAAGAACAAAGGTGTCTTCATGTGGTTGTTGAGGTACATGTGAGACACTTTCCTTGAATTGGACACTTAGCTCAATGATGATATGGTCCGAGGAAAGATCAATAAGTCCACTTCAATATTCTGCAGTTGCCCAACATGATAGATACAATACCAATTGTTCATCCGCAACTGGATGTGAGAATAGATGAGCTTGGGATAACCCATGTTTCCCACATCTTCTTCATTAATATGTTGACGTGAGACCCCAGATCTAGCATAACATCACTAATGTCGTAGCCATCAATGTGAGAATTTATTCTAAATTCCATTCCAGATCTTCACTTCCTTTTCTGGATCTGACTAGTATTTATTTTCGGATGGTTACCAACAATCAATTCCTCAATTCTCCCTTCAATTTGGACAGTCCCCTTAAGCATGTTCCATAACTCTTTGGTGAGTTTTTTGTCATCCAGAGTATTAGAAAGTAAGAGGAAACATAATTAAATAGTCTGGTGTGGTCTCACTAGAGGATGTTTCTATTCCACACAAATTTCTGTGAGCTTAGGTTGAGGATCATAGCTTGAGTGTACAAGTATCGATATTGCAGAATTAGAAATCCATCAAAATATCTCAACAACATCCTTAAAGAATTGTTTTTGCACAAGGGGTTCATATGTAACATCTTCCAGTACCACCTTGTGAATCTTTATTTGAGTTGACTTGTCAACATCAACACTTGTCCTTGTTCCTCCTCTTGTAATAATATTAATATTGGGTTCCTTTTCTTTAATGATAGGTCGGGGCTCTGAATTTACCAAATTGGTACCTCACTTCTTTGCGCGATCCTCCCACTTCACAATAAACTTGGGGCAATACTTGGTGGATGATCTGGAATATATTTGTAGAATGAAATGAATACAGATTATTATCAAAATATTATTAACATAGAATAACAGATATGCAGTAAAACCAGTTTCTATTCAATAAGGAAATAAGTTGAAACTATAAAATGCAGCAGAAACAAGCTTGCTAGAATGGCGGTGGCTTATCTCCGAGAAGAGATGTGACGGTTGCACTGATTCATAAGAAGATGATTACAATGAGGCTCAAAAGGATTTTTTACAATAAACGAGAATTTCAAAAACCCTAGACATCCAAAAAACCTAACCCTAGGAGATGAAGTGCCAAAAGTCATGTGGGCTTCGTTTGGGTAAGTTAGTACATCAACTTCCTAGGGTTGTAACTTTTGCATACGATCTATGTTTTAGGCGCACGATAGCCCATTGGAAAGGTATATCCAAGGAATACACATTTTTTTTGCTATCTATCAAAAGCCATTCTCATTATTGTGATCCCTAAAAAACATTGTTTAGGGCCTCAAAATGGCCCCGCAAGTCAGGGACCCGAAAACTAGGGAAAAAATTCCAAACTGGAAAACTGCCAAAATGAGCCAGTTGGAATAGGTGGGAGGACACCGAAATCCATATGGATCAGTGGCATGGGTGTTTTTTCTACAATGGGCACACCAATGTCATGTCTAAAGAGGAGAATCTCGAGCAAGATGTCCCTGCTCATCACAATTTTAACACTGTGTTGGCCCTCTTCCGCCAACTCAACCACTTATGAACCCTCCACCACCTCTATGTCCTCCTCCAAATCCTTGAGGATTTTCATCAACCCTGAATGAATACCGATCTATTCTATCTGCGATAGCATCCAGAGCACAACATTACTTGGTGGTGTGAGTAGGGGACCCACATAACTCATAATAGACTGTGTTTGGGACAATTTTGTACTTTTGTAGGATTGGGAAATGACAAGGGGGATGCCCATGGCTTCTAAAAATTTCATAGTAGTCATTATTATGATTACCTTGATGGTTTGGGAAGGCGTGGTACTGTACTGTTCCATGGAATGGTGTAGAATTTGTGACTTGTGCAACTCCCCCGGATGGTCCTACTAGTGGGGGCATAATCGGTTGTGGAGGCGGTCCTACACCCCTTAGTCTGGGACATTCAGTCGTTGTATGACCTTCAGTGTAGCAACCAGTACATTAAACTTGAGGGTGGGATACTCTAGGAATGGTCAATTCTTGAATCTTATCAGTCAAGGAAGAAATTTGGCCTTTCATTTGCATAATATTATAGTCATCAGGTGGTCTTATTACCTGCAAGCTGTCAGTATATCCTACCATCGCCTCAATATTCATAGCCTATTCTAGGGATTCACCCAATATATTTATCCATTGTTGGGTTAATGGAATCCAAGTTAATGGTAAAATTCCCTGAATGAACCATTCCCACTGGTGGTCTTCGTGAATAGGATTGGCCAATTTCCCTATCACATATTTGAATCTTTGGTTATACTTTTGTTGTTTAATCTCCCGCAACTAAGAGAAGGAATGTTGTTCTGAATGGGGTAAATGAAATTCATCTATGAACCATTGTTTTACTTGGGAAAGGGTGGAGGCATGTCCTTGTATATTCCCTAGTTCAATGGATTTCATATACCATTTCAAAGCACGACCACTAAAGGTGGTATAAAACTTAACTAATTTATTAGCATCTAAAGTCCTAGAGATCGCCAAATGGACTCACAAAGGAACCAATGTTGTTCCACATCCTCATCCCCTTTTCTCCAAAATTCTTGGTATCGGGTGAGGGATTTGATGTGTTTTTGTGCCATGGGAGGATTTGGGAACCTTATCAAGATAAATACTAAAGGTTTTGGTTGCATTAAAACTAAATAACTTGCTAGTATACTATTGTTGCTACCACTCAAACTTGTTTGACTAGAATGAGGAGAATTAATAGAAATTATGGGTGAGTTTGTTGTAGAATTTACCAAATTGGAGGATTGCATTAAGGGAATAGGCGATCCAAGGATGGTTCTTGTGTCTTAGAGACACAATTATTTAACCTGGTGGGTTTCAATAGGAGGGAATATCGTATCAAGTCTTATATCATACTTCACATCTGCGAGCACTACAAGAGTTGATTCTCCCACAACTTCTTCAGAGGTTGCAGCTAAGTCTTGTCCCTTAGTAGTGACTCTGATATTGATTATTTCTTTTGAATTTTCTCCCTCTCATCTACTCTCTCCAGAACTCTCATATTTCTCTCCAAACTTGTCCTTCAACCATTGGCTAGCCAACCTTCCACATAATTGTAACTCTTTCAACTTATCTAACTCTCTTTTATGACTCTTCTCTAGGATGATCTCCTTGTGCAACTGATCATTCCTCTTCATCAAATTTTTCATTTGTTCTTGCCACCTATTTTCAATCACCGCAACCTTTTTACTTGGCACTCTTCTCACAAAGACACCCCATATCTCAAGAAATTTTGTATCTAAACTCATGGATCCTCACCTGAATCACCTGCCCCTCTTGCATGAAGGTTTTACTCTACCATTTCAACCAAAGGAACTGATAGCATTCCTTCTTCCACCAACAAGATATTCATCCACAACATAATTTCTCTCAGTAATCTCCCTCAGGCTCCCCCGTTAAATATTTCTTATGCCTTTGAGAATGATTGATGATTTTTTGTGGAAAATTCAATGATGTATCCTTCCAAGGTAGTTTGGTCCCAAAATTACACAGCTGGACAAATCTGGTGATCCAACTTGTGAAGAGTATATAACCACTCAATAGTCGAATTGAATCTTTTCTTGACATGATCTTTAAATTCCGGTGCTTCTTGCAATCAGTCAATCCATAGGTAGACCTCTGAGAATCAGATCCAAAATATTTTGTATTGATCATTGGATGATTCAGAATAAAATATTGTGTCCTTCAAAGTACTCATACCTTTCTCTCATAACTCGATTTCTTGAAATATGAACTCGTCACGCCTTCTTTCCCACCAGTTTTCAATATCATACTTGGAGATGTGATGTTGCATCCTCTGAAAACACGCTCAAAATCCAAGGTCCCAACAATGGAACCATTTGTTGGCTTGAAATTGGATACTGGGGTTCTCGAAGGTTACCAACAAAATTACCACTATAGTCTAGTAGCACGGGCATATTCAACCTTCCACAAGGGAAGGAGGTCTCACCCGAAGCGCTACTGAGAATTTTCTGTAATAAAGCGAGTTTAAAAGTACAAACCATCAATTCAAGTGCATTACAATACATTTCCATACTCAAAGGTATAGATATCATAAATTTGGAAGGCTTAGACCAATAAAAGAATTGAACAGTCCATGTTGTGCAACATTAAAGTAACCACATACATCAAGAAGCTTGTTTAAATAGTAACACAACTAGCAATTACACAAAATAGAAATATTTCATAGGAAATAAACCATATATTCTTTGCTTCTTGATTTCATTGTTGCTCTTTCTTGATTATGTTTCCTTCTAGCATGTACTGGAAGGTTCCATTTCTTTTCCTAGTTGACTCATGACTATTTTTCATGATGGCACACGGGTGCATAGTTTTTCACCACTTGGATCCACTGTTGTTGTGCTATATTGTTCCACAAAACCTTTATACTTCTGCAAAATGTGGTGGTATTCAAAATTAAGGGCCCAACATTTCTAGGCATCCTCTAATAACCATTATCTTCTCAGGATCCACTGATATCCCTTCTGCTGAAATTATATGCCCCAAGTAGTGGATATTCTTTTGATAAAAGATGCACTTACTTAGATTAGCATGTAATTTATTCTCTCCTAAAACTTTCAACACCATTCTTAAATGTTTCTCATGTTACTCTTCTAACTTATAGTAGATGAGTATATCATCTAGGGACATAAAAACAAACTTGGCTAGGTACTCCCTGAACACTCCATTCATCAGGAACTTGAAAATTTTTGGCGCATTTGATAGCCCAAATGGAACTACCATGAATTCATAATCCCCATATGTTTTCCCAAATTCCATCTTTTTGATGTCTTATTACTTTATCCTCACTTGATTATAACGTGATATCAAGTCAATCTTGAAAAAGATTCTTGCACCTTTCAGCTTCTCAAATAAGTCATCAATCCCTAGAAAGGGATATATTTTTTTTTTATCGTGACCTTATTCAGTTGTATGAAATCAATACATAGCCTTAAGGTTCCATATTTATTCAAAAAAAAAAGAACTGGGGATCCCTAAGGTGACACACTCGGGCGTATATACCCCTTCTTCAACAATTCTTCAGGTTGCATCCACAACTCTTTCAACTCTAGTGTACCCATTTTGTATGGTGTCTTGGACACTGGGGAAGTTCTTGGCACCAAATCAATATATAAATCCATGTCTCTCTTTGGTGGAAGTCCTAAGATTTCTCTAAAAACATCTTCAAAATCCCTAAGGAACGGATGGTCTCCAATGCTTTCCACTTTCTCTCTAGCTGCCTCTTCCGTATGGGATGCAAAAAATTGACATCCCTTCCTAAAACTCTTCTTCAAATGTATAGATGATTTTTTTGTAAAAACTACAACTCTTGGAATGACTTGAATCTTTCATTTTTGTCCATCCTCGTCAAGACAAGTTATTG
This sequence comes from Picea sitchensis, assembly GCA_010110895.2. Lineage (NCBI taxonomy): Eukaryota > Viridiplantae > Streptophyta > Pinopsida > Pinales > Pinaceae > Picea > Picea sitchensis. Next base: position 155,279 of record SNQJ01S0017458.1, read on the forward strand.
TCTTGTTGTAAGAGTATAGGAAAACATGGTGTTTTTCCAACCAGTCCATGCAAATTAGACAATCATATGAACACAATGGTATGGTGTTCACATATACCTTTGTGCTTATTCCATTCATGTCTATTTGACAATATTTAACTAGCTCATTGATTTTCCTCTTAGCTCATGTGTCTAATTGAATTCACCAAGGTTTCTTATGTTTACTCCTTTGCAAGTGAAATATTTCAACAATGTTAGAGTTTATGTAACTATGTCTAGCTCCAAAATCAATTAAAATTTCTATGTGATGGTTATCAATCTTACCTTCCACTTCAATCATGGGGGATTGATATTTTGCTTACTTTTTTTCCAAGGTTTCATAAATCCTTGGCATGTTTCGTCCTATGTCTTCCACTATTTTATCCTCCTTAATGTTTTGGACAATATTCATTCTTTCTTCTTTGTGAGGGAAGTCCCTATATAACTAATTTTCCTCAGATCCCAAACATTCTACATGTTGTTGCCTTGGAATTTTCCCAAATGACTCTATAGTATTATGCTCATTTTGGGTTGACTGACCTTATTGATTTACTTGGGTGTTGTTCTTGAAAAAGGGTGTCTTAAAACTTTCTTCCTTTGATCATTTTTACCCTTCATCTTGTCATTCCAAGCCTTTTGAAATAACGACCTTCCTCTACTCTAATGATAAATATGCTTTTCTCTCCTTATGGCTTCGTCCAAAATTTTGGGGCTAGCATATTGTATCGTGTCACTGTAGAAGGAGGGTAACCCACTTAGGAATAGAAGGAGGGTAACCCACTTAGGAACCTTTGGATATTGACCTTTTCATCCTTTATGAAGTCCACATACTTTAGTAATTCAAAGAACCTCTTATCATATTCATCCATTGTCATGCTTCCCAATTTGATTTCAAAGAACTCTTTCATCTTCCTTTCATAGTAATTCTTATACAGTTATTTCTCTTAGAAAAATCCTTAAACTACCTTCATGAGATCCCCTTCTCATCAAGGTTATTGGATTTTTTAAGTTGATCCCACCACATGGATGTCTTTCCTTGCAAGTGGTAGGTTGTAACTATAGCTTTTACCCTTGAGGGGTAATCATGCACCTAGAAATATGTCTTCATTTCCAACAGCCCTGCCTTGACCTATTCTCCTTTCTTATGCTCAGCATTGAAAGTTGGTGGATTAATTTTCCTCAGTTCACCTTGCAATATGTATGCCTCAGGGATTCTTCTCTTCCTCCTCACAGAAGACACACTTGGGATGCTCCCTGGACATAAAATTTCATGATTTATTCTAGTGGATTTCTTTGGTGAATGATGGTGCCCCCTCATTCTTCTTGACTTCTTATCATTTCCATGATCATCCATTTTTCTTTGATATCTGGTTGTTGTCACTTGTATAGCACTAGTTTCTTGCTTGGTGCCAGAGTCTTTGTTGAATTTCTTTTGAAACATATTCAAAATTTGAATTATCTCTTCCCGAGCCTTCATAATCCTTTCATTATATTCTCTATAGCTTTTCACTTCCCTATGTAGGCTTCTCATAGTTATAGGCTCCTACCTACCTCCTCTTCCATCAAAATCTATCTCAGAATTTCCCATGTTGACATGAAGACCTATGAATTCCTCCTCATGGTTGTAATATCCCTGAGAATATTCCATTACTCTAGTTCTCATATAAGAAAAAAAAAGGTATCATGTACCTCTAATTCTGCAAGAAATGTGCATGTAATAATTATTGTTGGCACATTCATATTATAAAACATTTCATTAATAAGAATACAAGTCACTCGTCATATCAATTTATGAAGAACAAAATGTACCAATTAAAAGTATCATTCCTTATATTCATTCCTCTTCGAAATATATTTACAATGGATATACTTATGCCTCAGTCTGAGTTCTGAACGAAAAATTACAACATTTACATGTTGCAATTTCCACTCACTTACTACTAAAAAACTCTCTTCATTACTTTTTAAGAAATGTTAATGCCCAATTCAAATTTCTAGGTGTACATATGTCTTCTGCTCCTTAATACCTCTCCAGTGACTATTCTTTTGCTCAAATCCAAGCTCCGATATGAAAGTTATGGTCTAGAGAAGTTGAGAAGTTTAGACTGTTTTTCACAATTTATCCCTATATGCTCACGTGTCTTCTTTTTCTTCCTGCACATTTTTACATACCCAAATTTTAGGTCTAGCTCCATGGATGTATTCTATGGATCATAATATTTCCATATACCACTCCTATGCCTCAAAAAGACTTCGGAGAAAGGATTTATGCCCTATGGAAGTAATCTATTGCCAAAATTTTACCTTAATTGTTTGGTTGTAACTTTCTCATGTGAGTTGTGTTTTATGCACGGAGTAGCTCATTGGATATCTCTCTCTGAGTTATTTTATTTGAGATTCAGAGACAGAGTGTACCTTAGTAAACTTTATTTTCATGGGTTTTGATTGTATAAAACCATTGTTTAGGGCCTCAAAATCACCCTACAAGTTAATGACCTTCAAAAATATGAAAATTTTAAAAAAAATAGTATAAAATTAATTGTTTTACTGTTACAACATCTTTTTAAATCTAAGTTGTTGATCTCAAATCAGGTGAGATCTCAGTCATTGATCCACTAATTGTTTCCAAACCTCACAAAACAATTTCCACCCTTGATTGACAACTTAAAACAATTTGAACTGTTTATTCGAGCTCCATCAACAATCGGTTGATCGATGACTCTCTTTGGAAAACCACTTTCTCACAAATATCCTTAATGCCCAATAATCGGGCATCGACCATCAAAGAATTCTATTGGAAAAAACTTGCAAGACATCTCTAAACCAACCAACCTAACCATCGGTGATCAATATTGACCAATAAAACACTTATGTACTTCGGCCGACCCTACCATCGTCCATCAACCACTTCTTGGATGACATGGAAACTATACTGACATGGCATGGAACATGGATGTTGATGTGGCATGACACATATATTATAACTCTTTCTAACATGGGATGGCACATGGATTATGACATGCTATGATACATCATCAACCTCTTTTCTCCATCGACCATTGGTCATTTCTCTTGGATGAAACGAACACCTCACCGAATCAGTTTATGCTCGATCATCGAACATCGATGGTCAATGCTTTCTCTTGCTCGATTAAACACTTTTCTGAATCGACCGACACCTGACCATCGATCGTTGGTGAATTCTCTTGGAAAACTCCAACACTTAGATTTTTTTACCAAAACCCCGATGAATTTGGACTGTTGATTTCTCATTCAAAGTTATTGCACTCGTTGATCTATCAAACTCCTCCCAACTCTGTTGATTCATGATCATCGATCATCAACCATCGAAGATTGATTTTGGACAAACCTTCATCTTTATGAAATCGTCAACCCTCGACCATCGACCATCAACGATTCTAGTTGGTGACCAAAAACTTCGCCAATCGGGCCAACCCAACCATTTTTTGTCGACCGTCGACGATTTCCTTTGGCCAACTTCAAAAATTAGAAAATTTTCAACCAATCTTCAATTAAAATGGGTTGTCAATATCCCAACCAAGATTATCTTGACTATCGATCATATCCGACTTCCCAACCTTTGAAAAGGGATCTAGATCATCGATTTGTCTCCTCTTTCCAACTACCTAAATGAATCTTAGATGTTGATATTCTCAACCTTCCAAACAACTGAAACCTTTTAAACTTTTAAATTTATTAAATTTAATATGGCACATTGATCACGAGATCAAATGAGATCAAACACGATCCCAGTCGTCGATTCACCAAACTTCCTGCCACTCTAAAACGACTATTAAAACATGAAATTCTACCATTCCATGTCAAATTCATCTCTACAACTTGTAGATTCATTCCCCACATCATATCTTCGACTACTCTAATGCCTTTAAACTCAAACTTTTCCCATGAATTTGGAGATTTCACTCTAAGTTCTCTATTTGTTTTCCCAAATTCGCTCAAACTAAAGTCTGCAATAATAAATTTCACCAATTCACTTTGGTTCTTGGCCCATATAAGCTCTATGTTCAAACCATAATCTATGGTACCATAATGTAACATCCCCCAACCCAAATGTGGTCCATTACATGTAGAATACTCATAAATTAAATTTTTTGTTATCTAATTAATTTTCATGTAGCTTACAGCTACAAATTTCAAACATATTTAACTATTGTCTGAACCATTTTATTGATTCATCTACAACATGGTAAAATGAAAATGAAATGCAGTTGAATAATTAATCACAACAACATATAAATCATTCTCAAATACACAAAGTTCATGTACAATTTAACTCAAATACAAACAAAAACAAGATAAAACACTTATCTATTATAAACAATTATGCAACCAACTACCTAGGATGGATGTTCCACCCAACCCTAGACTTGTTGTTCCAAATATCAAAATAAATTCACCCCCAAGCTAAGGATAGTAATCCACAAAAGAGGGTGGTCTCTCATTGTCCACTAACAACTTAGCAAACCCACAACCCACCGATATTCTCCTAGAACTATCATGATTTTATACCAGCACTCTTCCTATTGACCTTCCCAACCTAAGGAATGTACCCCTTCACTGGTCTCAGTCCCTTGATCATCCCATTCATTTATAAGGGTCTCTCTGGCATAGGTAACCAGGAATATCTATGTTGGGAACTCAAGGGAGCTCACTGCTAGGAAAATTACCAACAAAAAAAACAACAAGAAACACTAGTTGTTATAGTGAAACTCACACAAGAGTTCACTCTTCATACCTAACAACTTGGATCTTCAGTCGTCACCTCCAAAATTCTCCAAGAATGATCCAATATTCTCTATAATTCACCCTCCATGGATTCTCCAACTCCAAGCTCTCATTTTTCTTCTTTCTACTTGGTGTTTATGCAAAAACATTGATTCTCTAAAACTATTGTAACAACCCATACAAATTTATCTCCTTTGGATTGCTTTCTTGACTCACACACTTCCCCAAGTTGATTGTACTCAACTTCCATGATCCTAATAACTGTGGGATGTGACTTCTCAAACCCACCCTCTTATATGCATAAACTGATTGGATTTGGGGATAATAAATAAAAAAATAGAGTTTAATACATACTCATTATAAAATTCAGGAATTTGGGTAGAATTAATAGATATGGGTATCTCCCCCTTGTACCCCTCTCTTAGACATTCTCCTAGACCCTCCCCTCTCTTGTTGATTAATTCAATCTCCATCTCTGTCCATGTCCCCTTAATAGATGGCATCATATTTTATTATTAAAATTCAAAAATACATTTTGCATCTACATCACTTTGGCCATAGCCACACATTATGTTGCATACCACTCCCTTTCTCTCATCGGGGTTGTGCGACCTCCCGGTCTAGGATTGTTCAATCACTTGATTCGAATCAACTCTTTAGGTCCATGATGGAACACACTTTAATTTTCACAGGTCCCTCTTTCTCCTGAGTGCAGGTTCTATCAACCCCGCGGCTCTTTCTTGGCCCCTTTGAAGAAATTTAACAACAGGAACTAACTCTCTATGCTAGGTCCCTTCTCCCATGTGACCTTGGGTTGTGAATGGGGGCTAAACCTTGAAAGGTGCTTTGGACTTTTGGCTTTGTCATTTTTCACAACCGCAACTCCTTTTTCCCTGAACTCTGAACTGACGAACACAAATGGGTGCAAGGATCAACAGTCCCCATTACTTCCTTAGATTGATGACCCTCAATGCTTCAGCTTCGAGAGTCTTGGCATTATGAACTACGCTTTCCTATCAGGGACTCTTCCTCCAAATTCCATGGATCTCTGCCACGTGTCCCTTCCAGATCCAATGGTCTGGATTCTTTTCCCTTCCTGACTTCAGCGATTTTTCTCCTGCTCCACCTAGATCTCCCAAAGATTTATCTCTTGGACCTTCTGATCTTTTGCCACCTATATTCTCCTGAAAATGGATGACCCCACTTGGCTTCGAGACTTCAGCACTTCCCTACCCCATTCTCCTGTAAATTTCTGGAATCTGGTCTAAAGGTCCAGATTTATCCTCCTGCAACTGATTTGTCAGCTGTTGTAGCTCCTCCACTTGAGCTCTGGCTTCCTCCCGAAATTTGGAAAATCACCTAAGTATCAAGGAATGCGGCCTTCAATATTCTTCCCACGAACCTGACTACTGGGTCTCGGTAGTGATTTTCCTCCTAATCTTGTAAGGTGAAATTTCTTTACCTTTGGCGTACTCCCTACACTTGGTTGAGCCTTCATATGAATTCTCACAACACTTATCTAAGCATTGTCCTAGTGCACTCCTTGCATAGGTCTTGCTCCTACTTCCTAGAGCCCCTCAATTTCACCAAAGAGACTCCTACATCTGCTCCATGCACACTTGCAGAGATTATTTTCCCTTAGAGTGTTCAATAACTCTGGGGTTTCCTCAATTTCCCCAACACTTCAAAACATGTTGGTTTTGTGTACTCCTTACACCTACTCAATGCCCTCCTGGAAGAGTCCTACATAGTGTTCAACAACTCTATGCTACGCTTACTCCTGTGCAAAATTTCTTCTAAGGTGTTCAACAACCTTGAGGTTCCCCTTTTTAATATGTAAATTATCCTGGTATACCCTCCTGGCACGTTCTTCTCTGAATCAAAAGAGTTCAGACACGCACTCCTCATGTTGGCTCACAAAATTTCAACACTCTGTCACGCACTCCTTGCGCTTAGTCTAAAGAATCTAGAACGGTTTAACAAACTCACAGATAGAGAATTATATCACTATCCCTACAAATGAAACCTATCCCATACATCTACAGCATATGCATACATAACACATAGATAACATTCATCAGACACATAAGCACACAAAAACTCATAGGTAGGAAAAAACTACTTCTTTTGTATTAATTTGAATGTTAATTACAGTGTATGAGCTTAGACTACAACTGAGTCTCGACTCTCAACTCTCCTCTTGGATTAAAATTATTTACCATCAATATTCAACAACCTCTATTGGGCATATGATACAAATATTTATACAAGAGGGGCTCGACGATATTTCCCTCCAAGCTACACTAGTGGTGTCTAATCACCATTCAAAATTCATATCTATTGAGGCATATTACAATGAGTGGAAATCTATTCTGAATCAGATCTAGATCCTTCCTACCGTCATCCACTTAAGGAGACCTCATCTATAGCCTATGCGAAGGCACTACTTGGCTCTTCCAGCCTAAAAACATTCAATTTCTTTAATTACGTTTAAAATTTTGAGGATGAAATGAGAGGGTTGGCGCCTCTCACCTCCTTGAATGTGCACCAATGCTAGATAGTTGGCATGTGCTAAGGTGGAGCGATGCTCCTGCATCATACTCCACTACTACAAAAAATTCATGAGCTCATGCTCATGAGCTTCCCAACTCTGTTGAAATCCTCCTGGATCCCAAATTTTCCCTTGGAGTTGTCCTCATGCTCCTCTTCTTTGTTTCTTCTATTGTTGCATCCCCACTACTCCTACAGGTCCTCTTCTGTCCAACTTCTCCCTACTGGCAGATTGTTTTTCTGACTTTATCATCATCTCACTTATCTTCTCTATGGCTCCATCCAAATGCTATGCTGGTTGGATTTCCTTATGAAGTCTACTCAGTTGCAACTCCTCATCCTTGTATACATCGGAGGGTAGATCATTCTAACCCCCCATGCTATATTCATCTCCTATGGAAATGGCTGGCCACTTTGCTGCAAACTCTGATTCTGCAGGCCCATCACTGAGCTGCTGCTCAGCTATCCCTTCTAACAGATTATCTTCTTCCAGTTCCACTTGTATTGGTTCCACTCTATCTTCCTCCAGCTGCTCCTCATGTTGGAATGTTTCCTCTGGCTTGGCTATCTACTGGAAGCCATCTTCTGGTTCTCGATTGTCCAACCAATCCTCCAACATATTCAAATCTGTCTCCCACTGAGTGAGCAACTCAACTCTGTGCTCCTCTTCTGCTGGGGTAGACTTTAGTATCTACTCATTCTCCTCTATGACAACCTCATCTTGTCATCCTTTTTTTTTAGCTGCACCTGCAACCTGTGCACTAGCCTCTGCTAGGCTAATTGGCTCACATATATGAATTCCCCAATGATCAGAATACTCCCTTGATCCTTCTCCTCTATGAAGAATGTATTTAAATTCTCATCATATTCATTCAAATGGATTGTATCTCTACATGAATCTTCATATGGATGAGGCCTTTCTTCCGCGTCTTTTCCATTTGTCAACACCCCTTGCTAACATGAAATCTCGGTTGAGCCCATATCTTCTCCCTTTCCCACCTGTAAAATTTGGGTTTCTCATCTTCCCTCCTTTCATTTTATGATATCAATTGATCTCTTCTCATTTCCCACCTAGCAATCTATGAGGTATTTGCTATATCTCTTTCCCTCATCACTGAGGTTTTCAGCATGTGCCAACCACCTTTTTAACACCTGTTGTTTCCTTCTCATCAACAACTTCTGAACAGGGCACCTATCTTTCCTTTCCAAAGGCCATTCATACCTCCAATGTACCTTTTCCTCATGTTGCATATTCAATGCTAGCTTCTCCATTTCTGCTCAGATTTCACTAAGCTCCTTGTCAATTTCCTCTTTTCTCTTTTGCGGTCAGTCTCCTCCTCTACCATGCTTATGACCTTCAGTAACCATCTATCTTCCTTCACTTGTAGCCCACCTGGTTGTATACCATCTACTACACACCTTGCAAAAGTGTTTATAGAGAATCACACTCTGCCTCCCTTCACATGTTGTCTACAGGAGAAATCAAGCTCTGACCCTACTTGATGTAGCCAAAACGTCTCCTCTACCTACGGAAATCAATTATGTGGCTCTCTACTCTTGGCTACCTGAAAACAAATTCAGGCTTTGATACTAGTTGTCGCAGACCCCCCCCTTTCTCTCCTCGGGGTTGCACGACCTCCTGGTCTAGAATCATTCAATCACTTGAGTCGAATCGATTCTTCGAGTCCCTGCTCGAACCCACTTTAATTTTCACAGGTTCCTCTTTCTCGCGAGTGCAGGTTCTATCAACCCCATTGCTCTTTCTTGGCCCCTTTGAATAAATTTAACAATGGTTTCTAGCTCTTTATGCTAGGCCCCTTCTCCCATGTGACCTCAGTCTGTGACCTGGGGCCAAACCCCTAAAAGAGCTTTGGACTTTATGCTTCAGCCTTTTTCACAACCACAACTCCTTTTCCCCGGAACTTTGAATCGATGAACACAAATGGGTGCGAGGATCAATGATCCCTGTTACTTCCTTAGATCGACGACCCTCAATGCTTTGGCTTCGAAAGTCTTGGCTTTACCAAATCCTCTTTCCTCCAAAGGACTCTTCCTTCAAAGTCCATGGATCTCTACCATGTGTCCCTTCCAGATCCAATGGTCTGGATTCCTTCGTCCTTCCTGACTTCGACGATTTTTCTCTTGCTCCATGCAGATCTCTCGGAGCTTTATCTCCCATAATTTCTAATCTTTTGCCACATGTCTTCTCCTGACGATGGACGGCCCCACTTAGATTCAAGACTTCGACACTTCAATGCCCCATTCTCCTGTCAATGTCTGGACTCTGGTATAACGGTCCAGATTTATCCTCTGGCAGTTGATCTGTCGGTTGTTGTAGCTCCTCCACTTTAGCTATGGCTTACTCCCAAAATTGGGAAAATCACCTAAGTATCAAAGGCTGCAGCCTTCAATATTCTTCCCATGAACTCGACTGTTGGGTCTCGACAGTGTTTTTCCTCCTAAGATTGTAAGAATAATTTTCTTTACCTTTGGCGTACTCCTTGTGCTTGGTTGATCCTTTAGATGACTTCTCACAAAACTTATCCAAGCATTGGCCTGGTGCACTCCTTGCATAGGTCTTACTCCTACTTCTTGGATTCCTTCAAGTTCACCAAAGCGACTCCTACATCTGCTCCATGCACACTTGCAGAGCTTATTTTCCCTTAGAGTGTTCAGTGACTCTAGGGTTTCCTCAATTTCTCCAATNAGCCCTCCTGGTAGATTCCTATAGAGTGTTCAACAACTCTGTGCTATGCTTACTCCTACGCAGACTTTCTTCCAAGGTGTTCAACAACCTTGAGGTTCCCCTTTTGAGTATGTAAATTATCCTGGTGTGCCCTCCTGACACATTCTTCTCTAACTTGAAAGAGTTCGGACACACACTCCTCGCGTTGGCTCACATAAATTCAACACTTTGTCCCACACTCTTTGCGCTTAGCCTAAATAACCCATAACAGTTAAACAAACTCACAGATACAAAATTATATCACTATCCCTACAGATGAAACCTATCTCATACATGTACAACATATGCATACATAACACATAGATAACATTCATGAGACACATAAGTGCACAAAAACTCATAGGAAGGAAAAAACTGCTTCTTTTGTATTAATCTGAATGTTAATTAGGGTGTATGAGCTCATACTGCAACTGAGTCTCGGATATAAACTCTCATATTGGCTTACAATGATTTCCATCAATCTTTAGCAACCTCTACTAGGCATATGATACAAAGATTTATACAAGAGGAGCTTGACGAGATTTTCCTCCAAGCTACACTAGTGGTGTCTGTTAGCACTCTGTAATTTTCCCAAGGCCGTGGAGGAAATCACAGAGGTAACATCAAACCACTTTGGATTAAAGGATCTATCCCTCCAAGACTCAGAGAGGGATATCTCTGTATGATTTAGCTTTGTTTGCTAGGAATTTTAGGCTAGTTATAAGAGTACAGGTTTTTTTGTTTGTTTTGAATTGTTTGGTTGGAACAACAAGGGAAAAGCCATTGGTCAATGGAGTCACAACTCAGAATGGATCAAAACCAGGTCATAATAGGCTAATATGGCAGGGCAAGGTAGGAAAATCCACTGCTTATTCAAGATTTAATGCATGGGAAAGATGGAACGGATTAAGAAATCCAATTAAACACAGAGAAACAGAGAATCTGAGTTTAATCTTCAGTGGAAAAACACATAAATTATTCCAAGCAAGTGACAAAGGGTACATTTAAACCAATTATTTCCTTTTGTCTCCTTAAAATAATTTAGAATGTAGAAAAAAAATTAGTAATAGAAAGAACAAATTAATAGGGAAAATAAACTTCACCAATTGGATTGGCCACAAGAATCCTACAACGATCACACTGTATTACTAGAAATCTCATCCATGGAGGTTGTGTGAGCTTCTTTTACAAAATTAATTTCATTATTCTAATAGGTCCTAACTGATCAACCCTTATTACATTTGAATTATAAGAATATATAGAAATATTATGTCCCAGGATGAGGAGGTCGAATTCAACAACCTGGCCAAAAATAGAAACAAATCCCTCAAAGTTCTGAACTGTCTACCATGAAAAAAGGGTCGGACTGCTGAAAATAGGGGTCAACTCAGACACTTGTATCTCCCAAAATATGGCATTTGTGTGAAAACTGAAAGAGGCTATTGTACATGATCTCATCCTGAGAAAAAAACTCTTTCGGGTTTTCTAAATTCATCCCCATCTCTCCAAAACATCTACTGCAAAAACATGACAAAATCAGGAAAAATGGAATCCTGGAAAATAGTGCTCAGAGATTGATTTGATTCTCCCAATTCTTGATACCTGTGAAAAACTTGATATATTTTATTGTTGTTCATCCTGTTGTGGAGAAAAACCTCTCTCAGGTTTTCACAATTCTTTCTGGTTTTCCCCGAAATTATCTTGGAAGATAGGTGGTCAAA
>SNQJ01S0017458.1:167069-177850 GCA_010110895.2 Picea sitchensis
TGTGTGTGTGTGTGTGTGTGTGTGTGTGTGTGTGTGTGTGTGTGTGTGTGTGTGTGTGTGTGTGTGTGTGTATTTTTATGTCCCTACATGATATATATGATCCCTATCAAATAGTGTGTACACCCTGCAAATAATATTGTGGGCTAAGGTTTGACATAAGATTGATATTTTTATTTTAAAGTGATAATTTTATTTTTATTTTTTATAGTCTATGGTTGGTTGGTTAGATGGTGATGTCATCCAAAGGTAATGGAGTTGGGGTGGGAAAAGAAGATGATATCAATGTCCAATATGTTGCATTAAGTGACTCGCGAGAAACATTGACTACTATGTAGGTTGTTAATGCATCAACTATTGGGTTGGGGCCTTTATTCAAAGCTAACTTCATCATTTCTTTAGTAATGATGTCAAGTGAAATGAAAAAAATGAATATGGAGGTCTCTTTCTTCCTCATAATTCTCAAAACTTCAATTTCTTTCTAGTATTTTCTTTTTTTCTTCACAATTTCTCTAATATCCATCTTATTGAAGATGCTTCTCTGCTCTAGATCATCATTTTTCAAAAGAATCCTCTCAAGTTGATACTAAGAAATGTCCATCATTGTAACATCCCGCTCTTGCACGCACTGATCGAACTTATTCTTTGAGGACACTTGCTTGCAAGTGATCCAGATTATTATACTATTGGGCATTTGATTATGATTATGAGGCGTTATGGATTGATGACATGTTATTTTGTGTAATTGACATAGAGAGGTGCTATTGACTCGGTTTTCCTAAGTGTGCAGGATTTTGGACCTTGAGGATGAAGAGGCATTGATCAAAACCCTTGAACTCTGGACCAAGTCAGGGAGTGGACAATTAGGGTCTGATTGTTGTATATATGACCTATCTGCATCTGATTAGATGTTATGATTATGGATTTTATTCTGACACGATTCTTTGATGATGCAAGCTGACGACAACTTGTCGACCAGACTCACATGTGGAGTAGAGGGGTCACGCATGAGAACCAGAGACGTTGAGGGAGAGGTGTGGAAAACAGCCCTGCCACAACCTACTAGCACTCTTGTCGTGGCTTGAACTGCATGTTAACGATTACCTAGTTCAAGAAGACCCACGTTGTCGTGAGGGCCGACTGCGACAGTCGCTCACGACGATTCTAAGGGGCACACAATAAGGTAGAGGCCTTATTCCTTAGAGGCCCTTATTCTCCCACAAGATAACCTGGTAGAGTGTTGAATCTAGGGGTTTTCGATGTCTACCAAGTTAGTTAAGAGGTGAGTGGGACCCTTGGAGCACAAAGTGCGTCTTGAAGGGCACATCGCACAAGAAAAATGAAAAGAGGCGAGTGGAACCCTTGGAGCACATAGTGCGTCTTGAAGGGCACGTCGCGCAAGGGAAATAGCATGAGGTGAGTGGCACCCTTGGAGCACCTAGTGCGTCCTGAAGGGAACGTTGCATTGTTAAATAATAATTGAATAAACCTATATGGCCTTAGAATGAATAATGTGATGAGAAAGATTTAAAACAATTTCCCTAATAAAATGTCGCCCAGCCTAGGAAATTAAAGTCTAGGTCTAAGTAATACTTGTGATAAAAATAAATATATATATATATAACAATAAAAATAAAAATAAATAAATAATAATGATAATCATCATTAATCATGTGACGAGAAAGGGGTAAGCAATTCAATTAATTTATAAAAATATTTTGGGGGATAAAAAAAAATAAAAAGGGGGAAAAGGGGGAAATAATTGTTTTGTCACATATATTAATTAAAAATTTATTAATTAAAAAGGAAAAGGGGAAAAATTTAATTTTCTACACCTGCCAATTTGAATTTTAAATAAAAAGGGAAGGATGGAAATTTAAAAGAATTAGAAAACCAGGAAAAAGAGGGAAACATAAAAAGAAAGGGGAAACACGAGGAAAAAGCAAAAAGACTAACTTAGTAAGGTATCTAACATTTAAGAACTTTCTAAATTAATCTCAACTAGTGAATTAGTAAGGGTGTAAGTCATTAAAACGTGTAAGGGAATATGGGGACACCTAGGAGTGATTCTAGGAATGCTTTTAGGTGGGTGAGGGAAATATGAGTAATTAATTAATTAATAAAATTAATTTATGGTGCAATGAAGGGGATGGGCGACACATGTACGGGAAGGATTTTTATGAATTAAATTGTTGAAAAATAAATTTAACGGGAATTTGGGAAAGTAAAGGACTTAGAAGATCTATATAAAAGAGGGAGGAGAAGGATGATGGATCTCTTCTGTTATGCGTAACGTTACGCTATAGAATTTTGGACTTGACTGACTTAGCTTGTGGGAGTTAGGATACCCAGCTCGGTGAGGAGTGGTAGCTTGGCTTTGCGAGGTGATCTAGGAGCTAGTTGATTCTTTGGTTTAGTGTGCATGGACCCTTTGTGGCATGGGGGGCTAAGGGGGAAGATGAGTACCCCTAGCATTGGATGGGAGGTATCGGTGAAGTCTCATCGGTCGGTAAGCAGGAGCAGCACAGAGCACATGGGACAACGAATCAGAGAGGGTGACTCAGGCTATAGTACACTTCCTTTATTTTTGCATGGTAGATTATTAATATACTTTACTCTTTTATTTCTATACTTTTATTGGGTAATGAAATTTTGGACTTAGCATTTCAACCGAGAAATTAATTTTCCCCATAATCCTTAAGCCCGTTGTTGACTTGATTCCCTCAGCCTTCGATCCCTGCATGTTAAGAATGCCCTTTGTTTTGTTGATTGTTGTGAAGTTTTGCGCTTTTCGTCCTCATCCCTAGCTCTTCAGTCCACACCTGAGCAGTTGGCCAGGAGCCGAATCGACGGTTGTCACTTCGATGCACAACAACCTATAGATTCAAATGCCCTACTTTTTTGTGAGTGGATGAGGAAAGAATGATGTGCTTTCCCATGATGTTTTCCCCTTCTCATATCTGTGTTGATCTTCACCTTGTCTCGGTCTCTGCATGTTATATCACCTCTATGTCTTAATCGTTCTCGACAACCTGAAACTGTGTTGGGTATTTTTTGCATTTCAACACCCTCACCACGCAATTAACTCTGCATTTTTATATATTACTTGACAACTTAACTCTACGTTGTAATACCTTCCCCGCAACTTAACTCTGTGTTTCTTTTGATGGCATTTTTCTCTGCATATTTTTTTATATACCTCTGCACTTTAATAGTTGAATATGATTTGAGTCGGTGTTAAGTCCTCTTGTTTGACATCCCTTTTTTGGCTATCACTGTGATGTGTTGGCGGTTGACAGTTATGTATAACCATAGTTTTAATGATTTCCCAGTTGTATACTGTAGTTGACAGTTGGACTTGTAGTTTTCTTGTTGTTTTTACCATTGCTTAAGTAATGCCTTCATCCACTTATCCCAGCTTTGAATTCGTTCTTTTTGGGGTGTTTTTACCCATCTCTAGGCTGCTACAAAACCTGTTTTTGAGTGTAATTAAATTTCTCTGCAAGTCTTTAAGTAGAAGACGAATTTACCCTGCATGTTACTCTCATTGGACTGCGTTTTTAATAAATTTCGTGGTGGTTAAGGGTCTAGCAACCAAATTTCTAGCATTTAGCGACAACATTTTTTAGTATGGATAGCCATGTATATTCAACAATTTCTTCTTTTTTTTCCTGTGGCAGTTGGACTTCATCCACAACCTTCATATATCAAAATTTCATTCGCAGTATAAGAGTAGCGATTTATTCCCACGGTTAAATGTTGGATCAGCTTATTTGTTCAGCGTTATGATACCCATGGTAGCGAACCCCCCCTTGACCGAATGGACAGAGAATATTTGTACAATAGTATCCCCAAATTTTGGTTGACAGTGAAATGAGGGGGCTGCATTTGACAGGTATCTGGCTAGTGTATTTATTGCATCCCCGGACTGTGTATTGGCAGCGCTTATGTTTAACTGTGCAACGGTGGAGTCCTATAGTCTTATCACTAATCAACTATCATATTTTTAGTAGAAGCGACTAATCATTCACCAATCATTAACTTCCCTTGTAAATGTTTACTCTATGCATCTTCTATGATCTATATCCACACTTATATTCTATGTATTGTATTCAAACCCTGCGTTGCATTTTTCGTGTGATACTTATTGTATTTCACACTCGGATGTATAACCTACCCTTTATATGCTTACACTATTTATGTTGTGTCAGAGTTTAATTATGCCTTTAAAGTGTTTAAATGACAACAATGTATCTTACCTAACCTAGAGATACCACGTTTTAATTCCCATCTTCCCCACCTATCTTACGGATGATTTTGGACAGTCATTTATACCCTTTTACAACTAATTTCTTTTAAACTTTAATTCCTTTAAATACAACTGGTAGATCAGCGAAATTTGGTGTCAGTGCCCCTTCAAGTTATGATCATGAGATAACATTATGTTTTTGACAACCATTGTATAATTGATTACAACGCATTATAATTCTGGTCATATTTTATTAGATTGCCAGGTGAATTGTCAATCTACATGAAATCTGATTTTAATTTGACAGCCCATGTATAATTTACACAATAGCTTTATAGAAATGGTAATTTATATTTACTTTATACAACAATTTATTAGCATTTTTGTAGAGCGCCTCTTCATTTGAATAGACAACCTTTAAATTTAATTTGACCAGACTTGTCCATTAGTTTTAACATTAGTTAAACCATACTTGTTAAATTAGAATGTAATTAATGTTTATAGTGTTAGTATTGACTTAGTTTAGACTTGCTTAATTTGATTTGCATTTAGTGTTAAATTAGATGGTACATTGATGACCAAATTACAAATTAGACTTGCTCCATTTGATTTGCATTTAAGGTTAAATTAGAGGGTACATTAATGACTAATTTGTAAATTAATATCGTTAACAAGTGTGATAATTGAAGCTTGTACTTTGATATTGTTAATGTTGTTCATGAGGTTAATTGCTAAGTTAGATTGTATTTAGTGATTAATTTAGAATTGCCATTTTAGATTGTAATTAATGTTAAATTAGATTGGCGTGTATTGACTAAATTGTAATTTAGACATGCTAATTTAGAGTGTAAGTTATGTTAATTTAGAATGGTAATTATTGACTAATTTAGACTTGATTAATGGTTTAGGTGGTTAGCGAAGACGTGTAATGGCTTGTGCTCTCTTGTTGACATCATATCGCGTCTTTCCGACCCGTTGCTTGGGGAGTGGGTGTAGTCTTATGTGAGCTATTTCGGTCTCCTAGCGCGTGGGTTGGTATTGAATCTATAATCCAGATAGAATATGTTTGTGCCAGGGTTATTGTCGTGCCTCTCATCTAGGGATGAAATGATTCCTGATGAGGGGATCATGGCGTGCCCTATTGGACAGAGGCGAATGATATCGTGGTCGGAGTTTGTGCTTCCCGTGTGAGTGTTGTTGATTGTTGTAAGTTGTTTTTAGCACTTAGGTTGTAATGCCTTCATGCATTGGGTTTCCCTACCTTGAGGTTCAGTCATTGGTCGTCAAGGCCATTGTGTCGGGAGGGGGATGTTGTCCCTTATCTTGTAGGCATGGTCATTTTTGCGTCGGGCGGGTAGTCACTCCTCCTTGTTGTTTTACGCATGTTTCGCTCAGTTGCTCTTGTGCCAGTGCGTGGAGTCGTAGTTGTCTATTGTCTATTTAGCAGGCATGGTGCCCGCCATCAGATGTGTTGTTTAGTTGTAATCATTGTTGTCATCCCTTTTAAAAAAAAAAAATTGCACCTTTTTCTTTGCTTGTATTTGTAACGATGGGTTCATTACATATGGTATCAAAGCCAGTTCAACCCGTGACTTGGGAACACTACATCTTTCGTCAATATGATATTTGATTATAATGTTGCTAATTAAGTTGACTTGTATTCGTGCAGGTAATCATGGTTATACGACACCGCGGAGATAGACGACAGGGTGCTAGGGGAGGAGGCATGACGCCTCCAGTAGCATCCATGCCTGAGGGTTCTAACCCCCAAGGAGATGAACAGGTTGTCGGGAAGGAGCAGATAGCGGTGGGTGATGTGGTTTGGCTGATGAGACTTTTCAGCACATGTATGAGGCCCTGATCAACCATTTGGACAGAGAGGAGGCTAGGGTGTTGGAACCCCCTGAGGGTCCACCACGCGCTCCAGTTGGTACTGGTAGCATTCATCGCGAACTCGAGAAGGTCAAATTTCTCGAGTTCTTCGGTGCCCCAGACGACGTAGCCACTGAGGCATGATTGGACAATATGGAAATGTTCTTTGCACTTCACGACTATACGTCCAACATGAAGGTTCGCATGGCAGTCTTTCAACTGAAGGGGAGCGCTCTTCTATGGTGGAAGACGCTCATGCCGAAACTGAACATGGTCATCAAAGACGTGTCATGGGAATTTTTCGAGGAACGGTTCTGAGAGAGGTACCTATCAGAGGAATTCATTAAGCGTCAGCTCAATGAGTTCAACACCTTACGACAGGGCAGTCATATGGTGCCCAAGTACGAGGCCCGTTTTATGGAGTTTCTTTGGTATGCTCTGCATCTTAATACTGAGAAACTTAAGGTCAACAGGTTCATGTTCAAACTTAATGGCAGCATACGTGCAAAGGTTAGGATTATGATGCCTCAAACCTTGCATGATGTCATCCAGAAGGCCCTCATAGTAGAGGAGGAGCTTGTTAGCAGGGGTCAGAGCAGGACTCAAGTGAGACCAGTAGGGCAGGTGTCATCTGGTGTGCTACAGCATCAGACACCAGCTAGACAGATGCCAAGATATCATGGCTTCTAGAGAGGATCCACTTTCACTACACCTCGGCAACCAACGCCTCAGTCGCGAACACCTTATCGGGGACCACAACATCAACAACAGCGTCGACCGCAACAACAGCAGTTTAGGCTTGTTCAGCAGAATAGACCGGGATTCCAGGCCAGTGGGTTGTCATCTTCTACTTCGGGTACCAGGAGTACTAGACCGAAGAAGGGGTGTTGGACGTGTGGGGAGCCACACTACCAACGCGACTGCCCAGTGGAGAGGACTAGAGCGTTTGGATCATTCGGACCCACTACCATGGGAGATTTGGTCAAGGCCCATCAGATTCATGCAGCGGTCAATAACCGCCAGGCAAAGCACCAGTCGACTGTGATCAAGACATCAGGTATCGTCACTGACCAGACCCTTAGTATTTTGATAGATCCCGGTGCTACTGAGAGTTTCATTTCTGGTGCAATTCTAAAAAGGATTAAGGTAAAGGCAGTCAAACAGTATGAGTTTAGCTTCATAGATATGGCTTCAGGAGCCAAAAATAAGGTTGGAGGAAAGGTTACGGGTTGTACCCTTAACCTGGGAGATTTTGTCACCAGGTCCAACCTGTACATCACAATCTTAGGATCTTATGACGTCGTGATTGGTATGGATTGGTTTGAATCGCATGAGGCGATAATCAACTGTAAGATGAAATGGTTGAGCTTGGTTGATGATGAGGGACAAAGACGCATGATTGTAGGAAGGAACCAGGGAGTTTCCCTAAGGTTCATCTCTTCCTTGTAGCTACAGAAGAGCATGCGCAAGGGATATAAGCTTTATGCGATCCTTGCATTAAACGAGAAGGGAGTAGCAGAAGGTCTAAAACACCTTCCGATGGTGAGAGAGTTTCCAAACGTCTTTCCAGAGGATTTACCTGGGATGCCACTGGAGAGGGAATTGGAGTTTACCATAGACCTAAAACCAAGGACTAAACCAATAGCAAGAATGCCTTATAGGATTTCGACCCCGTAGTTACAAGAGTTGAGAATGCAACTGAAGGATTTGTTGGACCTGGGACTTATACGTCCAAGTGTGTCACCGTGGGGTGTGCCTGTTATTTTCATACAAAATAAGGATGGGTCGTGGAGGATATGCATTGACTACCGTCAATTGAACAAGGCAATGATCAAGAATCAGTATCTGTTTCCGAGGATTGATTATCTGTTGGATTAGATGAAGGGCGTGACGGTGTTCTCAAAGATCGATTTGTGATCAGGGTATCACCATTTACGGATCAAAGAGGATGATGTCCCTAAGACCGCCTTTAAGACGAGGTTTGGGCACTATGAGTTTATTGTTTTGATGTTTGGACTGAAAAATGTCCCAGTGGTATTTATGAGTTTGATGAACGGGGTGTTTCGTGAGTACTTGGACAAGTTCATCCAAGTATTCATTGATGATATTTTGATTTACTCTCGGACAATGGAGGAGCATGGAGAGAACTTTCACTTGGTACTAAAGTGTCTGCGAGAGCACAAATTGTTTGGGAAGTTGTCCAAATGCTCGTTTTATCAATCGAAGATTCACTACTTAGGGCATGTCATCTCTGACGAAGGTATCATCATGGATCCAGCAAAGGTCGAGGCTATTATGGAATGGCCTGCGCTGACGAATGTCCCAAAAGTACGTAGCTTCATGGGTTTAGTAGGATATTATCGATGGTTCATCAAGGGATTTTCGAAGATAGAAAATCCGATCACAGAGTTGCAAAAGAAGAACAAGAATTTTGTTTGGACTGAGAAATGAACGGAATCTTTTCAGAGGCTCAAAGAGTTGTTGACAATGGCACCAATACGAAAGGTCCCTGGCATGGACGCGAACTTCTTGGTATGCACTGACGCATCCAAGGAAGGCTTAGGCGGAGTCTTGATGCAATACGGTCGAGTGATCACTTACATCTTGAGGAAACTAAGAAGGCATGAGGAGAACTATGCGACGCACAATTTGGAGTTCTTAGCCATTGTATATTCCTTGAAGGTTTGGAGACACTACCTTGTTTGACAAAAATTTGAAGTAAAGATGGACCACTGTGAACTACAACACATCTTTACACAAAGCGACCTGAATGCGCGACAACGATGTTGGTCGAAATCATTTAGCGAGTATAACTTCTATATTACTTACATAAAAGGAAAAGTGAACCGAGTGGCAGATGCATTGAGTCAGAGACCACGCATATTTTTGGTGTTTCCTCTTCAAATGAATATATGTGAAAATATTCTAACTTTACAGCATGACTATGATTGGTACAAAGAGGTCAAGGATTTTATCACACAAAACACAATGATGGTACCAAGATTTGAAGGATTTACGTTTGACGACGATGGATTATTGAGGTTTAAAAATTGGATTTACGTACCACCGAATGACGAGTTGAGGAGTTTGATCCTAAACGAGGCTCACAGAACAGTGTACATGGCCCACCCAGGAGTCATGAAGATGAGGGTAGAACTTAAACCCTTATTCTTTTGGAAAGGAATAACGGTAGACATAGTCAACTATGTGGCCAGATGTCTAGAATGCCAGCAGGTAAAGGTTGAACATAGACATCCAGCAGGATTACTACAACCACACACTATTCCAGACTCGAAATGGGAGGTCATTTCGATGGATTTTATAGTTGGATTGCCACTGATGGCAAGGAGACACAACTTGATTTTCGTAGTAGTCGACACTCTAACGAAGAGTGCTCATTTTATCCCTGTGCGTACGACGTATCAAGCACCTGACATAGCTAGAGTTTTCATTAGTGAGATTCTGAGTCTACATGGCATGCCTAAGAGGACTATATCTGATCGAGGATCCATGTTTATTGGACGATTTTGGACTAGTTTCCAAGAGGCCTTCGAAACCCAACTTAACTTTAGTATTGTGTATCACCCGGACACTGACGGGCAGACCGAACAAATGAACCAGACTTTGGAGTACATGTTGCGCATGTACGTGATGGACCAACAAAAGTGTTGGGAAGAATTCTTGCCACTGGTGGAATTCTCTTATAACAATAGTTACCAAAGAACCATTAAGATGGCGCCTTTCAAGTTTCTTTACATGTGACCGTGTTCGATGCCTTTGAGTTGGGATTGGCTTGAGGATAGGGTCCTGGTGGGACCAGAAGTGATCTAAGAAATGGAAGAGAAAATGAAAACAATAAGACAAAGGATTAAATAAGCACAGGATCGACACAAGATTTATGTTGATGTGCACCGTGTCGACTGTAGTTACAAAGTTGGTGATAGAGTCCTCTTGTAGGTAAACCGTATAAGAGTTTGATAAAGTTTGGAAAGGGAGATAAACTCTCTCCTAGGTTCATGGGACCTATGGGACCTTTCGAGATTGTGGAGAGGAAGGGGCCCATGGCCTATTGACTAGCCTTGCCTGATTCTTTGAGGCGTATGCACAATGTTTTTCACGTATCTATTTGGAGACATTATATTAGTGATCCTACACATGTTATTGACATGAGTTCCTTGCAGGTATCAGGCTAGGGGGCGCTCACGGCTGAGCCGATCCACATCTTGGATCATCACATATGAAAACTACTACATCGAACAATAGATCAGGTCAAGGTCCACTGGGACAACTATAGTCCGCACTCAACGACCTGGGAGGACGCATATGATATGCGCTAGCAGTTTCCATTTTTGTTTGATAGATAGACTTATGATTCTTTGATGCACATTATTTCAGCACTTATATACTGTGAAACTTCGAGACAAAGTTTAGACCAAGAGGGGGTGTATGTAACATCCCGCTCTTGCACGCACTGATCGAACTTATTCTTTGAGGACACTTGCTTGCAAGTGATCCAGATTATTATACTATTGGGCATTTGATTATGATTATGAGGCGTTATGGATTGAAGACATGTTATTTTGTAGTATTGACATAGATAGGTGCTATTGACTCGATGTCCCTGAGTGTTCTTGATTTTGGACCTCGAGGATGCAAAGGCATC
>SNQJ01S0017458.1:178238-195525 GCA_010110895.2 Picea sitchensis
GGTAAGCAATTCAATTAATTTATAAAAATATTTTGGGGGATAAAAAAATAAAAAGGGGGAAAAGGGGGAAATAATTGTTTTGTCACATATCCTAATTAAAAATTTATTAATTAAAAAGGAAAAGAGGAAAAAGTTAATTTTCTACACCTGCCAATTTGAGTTTTAAATAAAAAATGAAAGAGGCAAATTTAAAAGAATTAGGAAACTAGGAAAAAGCGGGAAACATAAAAAGAAAGGGGAAACACAAGGAAAAAGCAGAAAGACTAACTTAGTAAGGTATCTAGCATTTAAGAACTTTCTAAATTAAAGTCAACTAGTAAATTAGTAAGGGGGTAAGTCATTAAAATGTGTAAGGGAATATGGGGACACCTGGGAGTGATTCTAGGAATGCTTTTAGGTGGGTGAGGGAAATAGGAGTAATCAATTAATTAATGAAATTAATTTATGGTGCAATGAAGGGGATGGGCGACACATGTAGAGGGAGGATTTTTATGAATTAATTGTTGAAAAATAAATTTAATGGGAATTTGGGAAAGTAAAGGACTTAGAAACTCTATATAAAAGTGGGAAGAGAAGGATGATGGATCTCTTCTGTTATGCGTAACGTTATGCTGCAGAATTTTAGACTTTACTGACTTAGCTTGTGGGAGTTGGGATACCCAGCTTAGGGAGGAGTGGTAGCTCGGCCTTGTGAGGAGAGTTTGGAGCTATATGATTCTTTGGTTTAGTGTGCGTGGCCCCTTTGCGGCTCGGGGGGCTAAGGGGGAAGAAGAGTACCCCTAGCATTGGCTGGGAGGTACCGGTGAAGTCTCATTGGTTGGCAAGCGGGAGCAGCACGGAGCGTGTGGGAAAATGACTCAGAGTGGACGACTCAGGCTATGGTGCACTTCCCTTATTTTTTCATGGTTGATTATTAATATACTTTACTCTTTTATTTCCATACTTTTATTGGGTAATGAAATTGTGGACTTAGCATTTCAATCGAGAACTTAATTTTCCCTGTAAGCCTTAAGCCCGTTGTTGACTTGATTCCCTCGGCCTTCGTTCCCTACATGTTGAGACTGCCCTTTGGTTTGTTGATTGTTGTGAAGTTTTTAACTTTTCATCCTCATCCCTAGCTCCTCAGTCCACCCCTGAGCAGTCAGCCAGGAGCCAAATCGACGGTCGTCACTTTGGTTCACAACGACCTATAGATTCAAATGCCCTTTTTTCTGTGCATGGATGAGGAGCGAAGGATGTGTTTTCCCATGTTGTTTTCCCCTTCTCATCTCTGCGTTGATCTCCACCTTATCTTGGTCTCTGCATGTTATATCACCTATGTGTCTTAATCGTTCTCGGAAACCTAAAATTGTGTTCAGTATTTTCTGCATTTCAACACCCTCACCACGAAATTAACTCTACGTTTTTATATATTTTTGGACAACTTAACTATGCATTGTAATACCTTCCCCACAACTTAACTCTGTGTTTGTTTTGATGGCATTTTTCTCTGCATGTTTTTTTTATATACCTCTACACTTTAATATTTGAATATGATTTGAGTCAGCGTTATGTCCTCTTGTTCAACAGCCCCTTTTTGGATATCACCGTGATGTGTTGGTGGTTGACAGTTATGTATAACCACAGTTTTAATGCTTTCTGAGTTGTATACTGTAGTTGACAGTCGAACTTGTAGTTTTATTATTGTTTTTACCATTGCTTAAGTAATACCTTCATCCGCTTATCCCAGCTTTGAAATTGTTCTTTTTGGGGCATTTTTACCCATCTCTAGTCTACTACAGAACTCGTTTTTTACTGTAATTAAATTTCTCTGCAAGTCTTTAAGTAGAAGATGAATTTACCCTATGTGTTACTCTCACTGGACTGTGTTTTTAATAAATTTCGTGGTGGTTAAGGGTCTAGCAACCAAATTTCTGGCATTTAGCGACAACGTTTTTGAGTATGGATAGCCATGTATATTCAGCGATTTCTTCTTTTTTTCTTGTGGCAGCTGGACTTCATCCACAACCTTCATCTAGCAAAATTTCATTCATAGTATAAGAGTAGTGATTTATTCCCACGGTTAAATGTTGGGTCAGCTTATTTGTTCAGCGTTATGATACCCATGGTAGCGAACCCCCCCTTGACCAAATGGACAGAGAATATTTGTACAGCAGTATCCCCAAATTTTGGTTGACAACGAAATGAGGGGGTTACGTTTGACAGGTATCTGGCTAGTGGATTTATTGCATCCCCGGACTGTGTATTGGCAGCGCTTATGTTTAACTGTGCAAAAGTGGAATCCTACGGTCTTATCACTAATCAACTATCATATTTTTAGTAGCAGCGACTAATCATTCACTGGTCCTTAACTGCCCTTGTAAATGTTTACTCTATGCATATTCTGCGATCTATATCCACACTTATATTCTACGTATTGTATTCAAACCCTGCGTTGCATTTTTCGTGAGATACTTATTGTATTTCACACTCGACTGTATAACCTACCCTTTATATGCTTACACTATTTCCATTGTATCAGAGTTTAATTCTTCCTTTAAAGTGTTTAAATGAAAACAATGTGTCTTACCTAACCTATAGATACCACGTTTTAATTCCCAGCTTCCCCACCTATCTTACGGATGATTTTGGACAGCCATTTATACCCTTTTACAACTAATTTCTTTTAAAATTTAATTCCTTTAAAGACAACTGGTAGATCAGCGAAATATGGTGTCAATGCCCCTTCAAGTTACGATCATGAGATAGCATTCCTTTTTTTACAACCATTGTATAATTGATTACAACGCATTATAATTCTGGTCATATTTTATTAGATTGCCAGGTGACTTGTCAATCTACACGAAATCCGATTTTAATTTGACAGCCCATGTATAATTTGCACATTAGCTTTATAGCAATGGTAATTTATATTTACTTTATAAATCAATTTATTATCATTTTTGTAGACCGCCTCTTCATTTGAATAGACAGCCTTTAAATTTAATTTGACCAGACTTGTCCATTAGTTTTAACATTAATTAAACTAGACTTGTTAAATTAGAATGTAATTAATGTTTATAGTGTTAGTATTGACTTAATTTGATTTGCATTTAGTGTTAAATTAGATGGTACGTTGATGACCAAATTATAAATTAGACTTGCTCCATTTGATTTGCATTTAAGGTTAATTTAGAGGTTACATTAATGACTAATTTGTAAATTAATATCATTAACAAGTGTGATAATTGCAGCTTGTACTTTGATATTGTTAATTTTGTTCATGAGGTTAATTGCTAAGTTATATTGTATTTAGTGATTAATTTAGAATTTCCATTTTAGATTGTAATTAATGTTAAATTAGATTGGCGTGTANTTAACAAGTGTGATAATTGCAGCTTGTACTTTGATATTGTTAATTTTGTTCATGAGGTTAATTGCTAAGTTATATTGTATTTAGTGATTAATTTAGAATTTCCATTTTAGATTGTAATTAATGTTAAATTAGATTGGCGTGTATTGACTAAATTGTAATTTAAACATGCTAATTTAGAGTGTAAGTTATGTTAATTTAGAATGGTAATTATTGAATAATTTAGACTTGAATAATGGTTTGGGTGGTTAGCGAAGACATGTAATGGCTTGTGCTCTCTTGTTGACATCATATCGCGTCTTGTCGACCCGTTGCTTGGGGGGTGGGTGTAGTCTTGTGTTAGTTATTTCGGTCTCCTAGTGCGTGGGTTGGTCTTGAGTCTATAGTCTAGATAGAATATGTTTGCTCCAAGGTTATTTCCGTGCCTCTCATATGGGGACAGAATGATTCCTAATGAGGGGATCATGGCGTGCCCTATTGGATAGAGGCGAACACTATCGCGGTCATAGTCTGTACTTCTCGTGTGAGTGTTTTTTATCATTGTAAGTTGTGGTTATCACTTAGGTTGTAACACCTTCATGCGTTGGGTTTGGGCACCTTGAGCTTCTAGTCATTGGTCATCAAGTTCGTTGTGTCAGGAGGGGGATGTTGTCCCTTAGCTTGTAGGCATGGTCTTGTTTGCGTCGTGTGGGTAGTCGTTCCTCCTTGTTTTTTAATGCAGGTTTCGCCCATTTTCTCTTGTGCCAGTACATGGAGTCATAGTTGTCTGCTTCCTATTCAGCGGGCATGGTGCTCACCATCAGATGTGTTGTTTAGCTATAATTGTTTTTGTCGTCCCATTTAAAAAAAAAAGAAAAAGTGCACCTTTTGCTTCGCTTGTATTCATAACGATGGGTTCGTTACAATCATCACTAATTTATAAGAATTATGATGGTATAATCATGATAATATGCTAAAGTGCACATGATAATATGGTGGAGTGTGTAACATCTCTTGAATATTAAAGGGTGAATTGATCCTAGAACGCGAGTCATGGGGGGATTTCATTTTTTCAACGTTAAATTAGCTATCCAAAATATAGATTCCTTATTATTATTTTAGGTGGTAATTGGTAGTAGTATCAACAATAGAGGGTGAATTGATCCTAGAACATAAGACATGGGGGAAATTTCATTTTTTCAAGGTTACCTTAGCTATCCCAAATATAGATTCCTTAATATTATTTTGGGTGGTAATTGGTGGTAGTATCACCAATAGTAACTAATCATGATTTCACTTTAAAATCCACTAAGTCATCTAGATTTAAATCCAAATCCAAACAAATCTCACAGGGTATGCCTACAAATTACAAATTTCCAAGATTAGGATTTCAATTTTTATTGTTTTTTTTATTGATCTATGCCACAAAATCCTCCTTCTTGAATTTCATATATATGGATTTCATTATAAAATTGTACATTAGGAAGATCAATTCCTTATAAATTGATTGTTGGGTAGTGTACTATGCTTCACCGGGATCCTTAGATCCTATATTTTTTGGCTTGATCTTTCTTGAATTAGAAAGTATTTTAATTCTAACACTGAGAGATCTTTCTTGGTAGGTACTTTAAAGAGGTGAGTAATGAATAACATATCCATGTATAAATGCTAATGAAATGTTAGGTACAATAATTATATATATGATGCACTTGGTTTATCCAAATTTATGTTGTTTTTAGTTAGGGTTATAAGTTTTATTATTCTTTAAAACAATGGTTAATAATTATATATAGGATGCACTTGGTTTATCCAAATTTATATTGTTTTTAGTTAGGGTTATAAGTTTTCTTATTCTTTAAAAAAATGGTTATGGGGGTGTTGGGAGATTAGAATATGCATGGTGGGAAAGTCGATTTTCAATCCATATTAATGGATGTCATGAAATTTGATCATCTTGGAAAGGAAAACATCTTATATGGTGAGTTTATTTCTCAAATTTAAACTATCTCTTTGCTTTTAACATTTTTCATAAAATCAATGGTGATATTTAATTATATGGAAATCCTTACCATCTCTTTGATTTTAACTTGTTCCATAAAATCAATGGTGTTTTTTTATTATATGGAAATGTTTACATGCTAATAATTAACTTGAGTACAATGACATTAGTTTCTTACCAAGTTTGTCAGGATTTTTCTTTCCTTTAGTGTCACACAAACTTGTTTTATTATCCACAATGTTATTTTAGTTAGTGGATGTGTTTATTTTGGAGTGAAAACCATGAATATCACCTTGTCAATGGAGAATATTATGAATCCAAATATTCTTAACTTACACATTGTAAGGGGAAGGTTTTCAAATTGGTTAAGATTTCTTTATTCCATAGTTCTTATTATTCCATATTTCTTGTTATTCCTCTGACATCATGTGAAATCCATATAGTTTTTTAATGTTGGTATGCATAATTATTAATGGAGAATGGTTTGGATGATCAGGTTTTTCAACAATGTAACGATGCATAGATAACACATTATATAGAGGGTAACTTCATTTCCGAGCAAGTAAAGTAATTAGTTTGAAGGTTGTACAATTGGAGGATTTTCTTTTTTTTGTTTATGGTGGTTGTTTATCTAGTATTTTTACAATGGAAAATAATGTCTATTTGTCTCTTATGATTTATAGGTATAGGCCATAAAACATGTATCTGAATATGCTACTCAACTAAAGAGGATCAATATCTTTTCAAAAGTGGATGTAACATATCTTAATTCAATGGCCCTCGGGGTATAGGACAGTCGATGATGGAGTGTATTTTTAAGACACTTTGTTATGTGAAGTCATCAGTTTGAAACCCCGACTTACCTTGAGTGTCTCATAGCGAGCACTGTGGGAAGACCTAGAGGTTATAGTGGTAGAATTTTGATAACACGACCTCGTTTCATGCGAGTATGTGCATGACTGGTTGTTGATTCCGCTAGTCACAAAAAAAAATCCATATCTTAACTCAATGACCTACCAATGGAAATATGATTCAAACTTACTAAATCTGTTGTTTCCAAATTGGTTGTGTGGGAAACACACATTCTAGATCCCAAAAAACCACGATAATAAACTGGTGATCTTGAAAGATGGGATTGAAATTATAGACCAATGGGTGAATCAATTCTCTATGCTTTTCCATACAATTTTGATTTTGTATC
This sequence comes from Picea sitchensis, assembly GCA_010110895.2. Taxonomy (NCBI): domain Eukaryota; kingdom Viridiplantae; phylum Streptophyta; class Pinopsida; order Pinales; family Pinaceae; genus Picea; species Picea sitchensis. Next base: position 184,770 of record SNQJ01S0017458.1, read on the forward strand.
TTATAACAAGTTCATAAACATGTCATATCATGTTTTGGGATTTTAAGTGCTAATGATTTTGTATTTTAAGGAAAATGACACTTCTACCAAATGCTTCTCAAAGTAGTAGGGATTGGTGGTGTTGCATCTGTATGAGGAATTTCTTTGTTGCAATTGAAAACCTCATTATATTTCTTAGGTTTTTTCTCTAGAGATATTACAACCATAATACCATCAATCCATCATCTTAACTATGGATTTATCTATCACTAAGAGGGATCAAATACCTTGAGGTGCAAAACTTCACAAAAATTCCAGTGGACGATGTGATCAAAGTCATTAGGGAATTAACTGATGAAGACACAATAAAATTGGTGAAATTATGCTTAAAATCCACATATTTTAGCTTTTTTGGATACTTATATGAACAAGTTGAAGGTGTTGGGATGGGTTCCCCACTATCCCCAGTGGTGGCCAATTTATTCATGGAAAAATTTGAAATACAAACAATTGATTCTTATCCTCAAAAACTGAAAATATGGAAGATATATTTCTATGATAAATATGTTTTTTGTCCACACAGAAGTGAGAGCCTAACTAGACTCTTTAATCACCTAAGTAGCCAATCGGAAATCATTGAATTTACTATGGAATTAGAAGAAAATGAAAACATACCCTTTCTATATGTCATATCCAAGAAAAATAATGGTTTTTTATCACATCGGGTCTATTGAAATAAAAATCGCACAAGCCAATATCTTCATGCAAACTCTCACCACCACCCTATGCAAAAATTTGGGGTTGTCAAGAAACTAGTCACTCGGGCAATTAGAATATCTAATGTCAAGCACACTAAACATGAATTGAAACAATTGGAAAATGTGTTCAAGAGGAATGGTTATCACAAAAAAACAATTAACACAACAATCTTAAAGTAAAGAAGATGACCTCAAATCAGGATAAATTATGAGGAGGGAGGACAAAATATAAACCTTCCTTACATTACAGGTACCACAAAAAAAATTGTGAAAATTCTCAGAAAGGGTAATATTAAGGTTTCATTCTCTCCTCCCGACACACTACAAAAGATGTTGGACCACACAAAGGATGACATAAACCTGAGACTACAAAGTGGACTATATTACATCTGGTGCTCATGGAGAAACAATATATCAGTGAGATAGGAAGATCCTTTCAAATAATTCTTAAGGAACATTGCATCGACATTAGACATAATCATATTAAAAATTCTTCTTTAGCAGAACACTCTCAAGACTCAGGGCACCATATATGTTGGGGATACTAAAGTCATTGCTAAAATGGAATATTACGGGAAAAGGAAGGTAAGAGAGGTTATAGAAATTGAGATAAACATAAATAACTTGAATAGAGATGAAGGTTTAAAGATTAGCAAATCTTGGAAACCTATCTTACACAATATCAAGATAAATAATAATACTCCAACCAATTAAAATAAGGTCGATTGCAAAAACGTGTCAAAAAAAATTGGATTATTATTATTGATTAGCTGAAGATAAATTGTCGATTGGTGAGTTTCAAAAACTCCTAAGGATGATCCCAGTTGTGGTATTCTATTCTAATCTATAACTTGTTTCAAATGGAAATACCATTACTAAAAAAAAAAAATCTTTTGATTAATTCAAGTAGTTTCGTTATTCTTTTATTAAAGGAATGGAAATCCTATGGAATGGAAGATTATATTTTTCTAGCAAGAAATGATGGCTTCTTTCTTTATTTTTATCCTTTTCAAGAATATGACTCACTCCATCAAAACGATAGAATTATCATTGAAATTTCCAATGCTTTTAGGGTTTCATAATTACAATTTTCAATGGATTAATCATAATCACCAAAGGTGTCTATATTTACAAATTAGAATTCATCATGCTCTAAAATTTGAAAGATTACAATTCCTAGTGCAAGGTTAAGTAGCTAGATTACAATATGGCTCTAAAATTTGAAGAATTGCAATTCACAATGAAACTTTAGGTGGTTATATTACAATTTGTACACGCTAAAATTTGAAGAATTGCAATTCACAATGAAACTTTAGGTGGTTATATTACAATTTGTACACGCTTAAGTATCCATTTTTACTTTTTAATTCAATTTATGAAAGGTAAAAAACTTGTTCTCGTTATAATAAGAAAAATTAAATTATTGAAGTATTAAAACAATGTGCAAAGTGCATGAAATATTTGTGTGGATAAGACATTGGTTAGTGTTAACAATTTAATGGTTTGTAATGTGGGTGAATATGGTTTACTTTTTCTTGTCAATATAATAATTTTATTAAAAATAATAATTTGTGTTAAAGAAAAGATTTAGTTAGATAAAATACTCTATAGTGAAAATAATTAGGATTGTGACTTTAAGGGTTTGTTTTGGAAGGTCAAACAATACAAAAAAAAAATGTCATGTTTCCATAATCACAATTTGTAATGAAGTAATAACAATTCTCAAAGGTGTCTATGGTTATGAATTAAAATTCCTAAGGCTCTAGAATTTGAATAATGACAATTCCCAATGTAAAGTTCAATGGACAATCTGGATCTAAAATTTGAAGAATTGTAATTCACAATGCAAGATTAATTAGTTAGAATACATTTTTAGTCTATTTTATCTATGTTTTTACTTTTGAAATTAATTTATATGAAATTGTTATAATGTCAAAGAATAGAATTCTCATTGAAATTTCCAATGCTTTTAGGGTTCCATAATTACAATTTGTAATGGAATAATTAGAATTCCCAAAGGAATTTATGTTTAAATAATTTGATAGTTAACTGGGACACCCTCTCACTTAGCATGCCCCTCGAAGAATTCACATATGTTCATGATAGTGTAGTCCCAAAGAAACTAAGTACAAGTTGTTATTTAGTTGCATCCTTTTATCCCTCAAGCTATGCACATCTGCATTGATCAAAATTTCTTTCAGCCTTCAAGTTACAAGCATTTATTTTATTATTTATTTTGTCTTTGGATTTCATGAATTAGTTAATCAATTAACGTGTTAACCCTTTGTAAAGATATAAAAATACCTTTTGATAGATTAATACAACTAAGAAATCTATTATGATCTCTCTTTTTTGGGGGATTTAATATTTATCTTTGGATTTTCTTTTCAGATCATCCAAAGTCCTTCTCTCTTTGTATTTTATTCAGAAATTAGGAAAGCTTATGCCTTATAAGAAGGTATCAAATCCTATGATTTAGGCCTAGTATTTTTACATAATATTTGGGTTCATTGTATTCCATCATCCACCCAATAACTCTTGCATTTTCCTTTTTCTCTTTTCTTAGTACCACCCAATAGGATTCTCTTCAATGACATTAAGTAGATCTAGTTATGTTGGCCCAATGTCTACCCATACTACTTACTCAAGTATTGTTTGGGTTTCCTTTGAGGTTTCCCTACCACCCCACATATGAAAATATTGTAGATCAAGTTCTCTTGTCTCTATTTTCTCCCTAATTTCTCTTATTTATCTATGCTTAGGTTCTTTCAATTGTTTTCCAACCACTCTCCCAAACCAGTGTCCTCTTTTGTAGATATGCATCTATGTCTCCTTCCAACACTTATCTACAAAACATTTTTGTTTTTTCTTATTTTTTTGAAGCCTCCCTCCCAACCCATCTATTTTCTTGTATATAAAATTCTTTGGCACACACCCTAATAATCTCCTCAACCTAGGGTTCATTTTTTTTTGTTTAATATTGAGATATTTCCTATAGTACATAAAGATACCATCATCTCTCTCAAATAATGGCTCCTCATAGACATCCCTCTTTAGATGTGGAAGACTATCCTCTCTCTACCATACTCTTGAAATTGGTTATTCCCCCCATAGAAGCCCTATGTTTCTAGCCTAGGCTCCCACTCCTTCCTTCAAACTAGATATTCAATTTCCTTTAATCAAATACATTGAGAAAATGCATGGTGATGTTTTGCACTCTTTGATAGGTAGTATAACTGCATATTTCCAAACCTACCCAAACTTGACTACAAAGAAAAACGTGTTTCATTATTGGAAACCATATAGAAGGACTTACCCAAGCCTAGTGGCAGTCTCTTTCTTCTTATTTAGATATATACATAAAACTCAATGAGGAATAGGCCATTAGTGATGCTTCAAAAAACATCACCTCATGGATGACTTGTGCCAATCCTTGATAGAGAATTTTATCCTTCAATTTATTTGTCGAATTTAATGTGTAAATGGTTTCATCCATTCCAAGGTCATGATTAGAGTGTACATAGTACATTAATATACTCACTAAGATAAAAATTAAACTACAAATCAAGGAATCTAAAGAGGTACATGTCCTTAAATTTAATTGGGGTTTACTAGTATTTTTTTTGGTCATGAAGTAGAATTGTTTGAGATATCCTCCTTAGACAAATACTTTATACATGCCCTCTCTTTGGAATAAAAATTATACAGTCACCTTCACTTCATTCTCTACCATAATCCTAACCCTAACCATATCCCTTTTAAAAATCCTCATTCCCCTTACACATCATACCTTGATAACCCCAATAATCTAGACCCATCATCCTCTTTTCCCACACATTGGTGCCACTATCATAATATTACAAACCATGGTACTATAGAGCATATATCATGTTGGCACAAAAGTGTTCAGACCAAGGTCCTTCTTAGACTACCAACAAAAGGTACCCAAGTAGTCTAGAGCATTGGCATTTTCATCTCCCTGGGAGGGAAGAAGTCTCACTTGAAGCGCAACCAAGACATGAAAGAGATGGAAGGGTAAAGATAATACTTAGGCAGACCTCTAATGTATCAAGGCTCACTATAGTCTTGCACAGAATAGACTAAACCTGTAACAATCCTGAGGAATTCCTAACAGTGGAATAAAGAAATAGAATTGTGTTTCCATTCATAAAAGAAGCATTTAAGTATATCCAACATAAAGATAATAAAGAACAACATTCCATTCATGCATTAGGACTAAATACACAAGATATAGATTCAAAATTTAGGTCTCTGATTATATTGACAATACCAAACTCCGATACATTGTCTTTCTGGTTCTCACCCTGATCTCCATATTCAACTATGTTATAGTATTGGCCCAATACATTAGTGACTCTCATCACAATATCAATATTAACAACAACAATCATAATATATTTGGACTAACATACTAGAAAACAATGACACTACAACCCTTTCATTAACCTTTAATTCATTCATTCATTAACCTATTACAATCACATTAGTCTCCTATATATAATATGATCTTGTCAGTTAAGAAATCTAGATTTCTTTCTTTTCTTGATCTTGTTGCAACTTCTTTCCTCAAAGATGTTGTGTTTTCCCTTTAACTGCTTTCTGTTTCTTTCTTTTGTCCATTTTATAGCTTCTCAACATCTTGCACAAATTCCATTCTCCAAAATGAAGTTGCAATGTGTTGTGCACAACTTCTATTCAACAAAACGAAGGGCCCAATAGGCTCCGACCACAATCCTTGACTCGCCCCAAGTCAAGTCTTAAGATTTTTCATGGTCTTTGGGTTGGCTTGTTGTTCTTTCTTTCCTTCTAGTTCCAATTTTCTTTCACTTTCAGCTTGGGTTATTTCTTCTTTATCTTCTTCAAACGAAGGGACCAACTTAGGTACGAGTTCAAGGGATCTCTTCTTGATCTCTTGGAAGTTATCCACTTTGTCCTGCCACTTCCTGACAAGCAGTCAAGCTTCAACAAAAAATTGTTGAGTGGCATTTGTGATGCACTCTTTTGGATTTGATGCAACTAAGAATTTCCATTCTAAGTTAGCAATGGCATCGACTTGATGCATATGTAGGTATGTTATATGAACTACAGGTCAAAACTCTCATAGTTATTTCTTATCAACGGTTTGGGATTCATATAATGCATTCAACTCATTGTCTGCTTGCTGGATTTTTTCAAATTTCTCTTGTTGTTCCAGTGGATCCAGGGTGTTGGTTTCTTCTGCATTGAGTGATTGGATCTTCATGCATAAGTCCTCCAGTGTGTGGTTGCGCCTTGAAATGATTCCCATCCAATCTCTTACCTCTTTGAATATCTTTGTGCATTCGACAGTCTGTTTGTGCAAGGTTTCTCTTGCATTGTTCCCTTTCAAGACGATCTTCTCCATTTGCTCTCATAGCTTCTTAGGTTGAAATTCAGCTTCTTTCTTGTTGTCTCACAGTTGTGCCTCGAGGATTTCTACTCTTTCTACCAATTCTGACCAATCTACATGAATTAACTCGATCTGCTCCAAAGGTTCGCTTGTTGTGTTGGACTCTAGAAATTGAGGCACTATCTTCTTGACTTTCGTCCAGGCCTCTAAGAGCTTTTATTTGACCTTTTCCACCTTCATTTTTTCTTGAACCTTGGATTGTTCCTGTTGCGTTCGTTGTGCTTGTGCAAGGAGTCCTTCCTCTTTCCAAAATTATGCTTCTCTTTCAGCCTGCTAGATCCTCTACTCCAGTTGTTCAGTTGAGGCTCTAATTATGCCTACCAGTTGTGTTGTTGGTAATTATCTGATCTCACCCGATGAAGGAGTGACATCCATGGGTACTCAAACTTGCAGTGGCATTCCACTGGCCATCGATTGTGCGGAGGGTGTCTCCACCTCTTCTTTTCTTGGGGATGGACCTTGCAGTTGATGTGCAAGTCAAGCCTTCAGTTCTTCTAGGAATTGTGGAAAAGATTATGTCTTGTCCAGGTAGAGTTGCAACAATTCTGTGCATAGCTATGGATTCTGGAAGATTGGTTCCAGCTGTTCTTGCAAAGATGTTTCCCTCTTCCTCAGTGTATTTTTGAGTTCCCTTTGAATCATCTATTCTTCTACCTCTTTCTGTAAAAAAAAATTATGGGGTTCCGCTTCTGTGGATGGCAATCTCAACATTGACTGTTAAGAGAGGACGTTGAGTTCTTAGAACTTGTGGTAGTGGAACAATTTGACTCTTCATTGAAGGCGGAGTGTCCCGAATGGGTACAAATGGAACAATTGATTGGCTTGACACTTCATGGATCAAGGTAATGCATTCTTGTACATTCTCAAGTAGGTTGGGGAGATCTAGCTGCATGGGTTCAGGTGTTGAATGGTGGTGTCTTGCGGTGTCGATAGGGGTTGTGGGGGCGATGCAAATGCTTAGATATTATGGTTGTGGATGCAGTGGTATCTAGTTTGAGATCATCTTGGATGTTGATCATTGTCTGAGAAGCTCAAGCGACTGCTCAAGTATGAGGTATGGTTGAGGATATCGACTACGGGTTTAGAATCTTCACAGGGGAGAGCCCTATCTTGGGTTTCTTAACTAATGGGATATCCTATGAAAGCAACGGTGAGGATGTCATTGACATATTTACCTGATAGCATGACTTGGTTGGGAAGCTGAGGAAACATAGGCAATGTCCTCTTATTGTGTTCCATAGGTTCTGCATTTTCTTTGTCTTCTGAATCTGTCGACATCTGGACCTTTTGTTTCTTCTCTGTTGGGCCATAACTCGTCCCTACTCCTTCTTCCTGCCCCTTTTTCTTCAAAATCTCTATAGGAAAGAGGTAGTGCATGCCATATTTTCGTGGATTGCGCTTGACGTCAGTCCATGACATGACTTATTTGTCAAATCTTTCCTCATCCAGGTAGAAGGGGAGCAACCTCGAGTGGAAGTCTTTTGGCTTTGTATGCCTCAACCAAAAAAGAGTGATGTGGCAGTTCAAGCCAAAGGAGATATTCCAAGTGTTTAGGTTCAACAACTCTTGTGGTATGCACCATTGTTGAGTTGCATCAATCAATAGATTGTACCACTTTCAGAAAGTGGCATTGTTGAATTCTTGGTTCTCTTGATCCACCCTTGAGTGCCAAGATTTGAACATTTTGGCAAGGAGACCTTTGTCCTCTAATTCCAATTGTCTCCCCATGGGTGGCTTCCATTTCCACATGGAAAACTCTATTAGTAGGTATCCATATGTAAAGTTTATTCCTTTCTCCTGAGATTCCTCACAAGCTACCAAGAGTTCCTGTAGTAGGTAGTTGCACTAGTTGAATACAGCTCTATTGGCACAAAAATCAGCTATAGAGAGTGCATCTAAGGTGCATTCTCCCTTGTATAGGAATGCATGACCTTAATTTCAATTATATAGCATGTCGTCATAACTGTTTCTAGAATAATTGGGTCAATCCTTATTGTTCGGCCACCTCTCTATGTGTGTAAATTCTCATATAGGCTAACCTCGCCTTTCTTTTTCCCATGCTTTCTCGGGCCTTGGAATCCTTTGGAAACATCCTCACCCTTGAGAGATAATCTAGTGAGTTGGTGGATGTCATCTGCATGAACCGGATACCCCTGGTCGAGCCATAAGATTTTGTCATGTATGCGGTTGATCAGGAATTTCGTGCAGCGTGCAACCTCGCCAGTGGTCCTGAAGACCGGTAAGTCTTCGAGATTCATGATTGTGGAGTTGAACAGATTGATAAATCCAGGATTGGGGAAAAAATGCATGCCTATGATTTCATCCGGAAGCAAGTCCCAGAACACGTCAATGTTCATCTGTGGGAACAACACTTGGTCTACCAAATCAAGGTCCAAGATCTTTACTTGCTCTGTCTTTCCTTTGACATCCCCAAAGATCTCGATCCGAGAATCATATTGTTCGTCTCGGATTGCTTCTTTGGGAGATGAAATCTAGCCTCTTGTTTCTATCGGCATGGTATCTATGAAGTGTTGATATGCTGGGTAAACCGGGGTTGGCTTTGTAATATGAGAATGAAAATCTCTCAGGGTATGTGCAATTGCAGAAAATTCAAAATCTAGCTAACAACAAACATTGATGTTTGCTCGTGCATTGATGGGGTCTTATAACTGGATAATTGGAAATATTCTATAAATGCACCTAAAGACACTCATGATTAGGCCATAAACATGTTTTTAGGCTTAGGTGTCCTACTATTTTTTGGGCATGCCAGTAATGAAATATACTTATTTTTTGAAGAAAGTTATTTTTTCGTATTTATAAATATATTTCTCATTTACTAATTTTTTTTATGTTTTATGTATGAGGATGATGTATTTTATATGTTAATCATGAAAATATGTCAATGGAGAGAGCATCAGCAGGAGATGGACCAGAGGGTTGACCTGTACAATGTTGTACGTGATTGGGAGGTCAGGGAGAGGGAGAGAGATTTGTACCCTCGCAGTATTACTACAATGACCCAAGTCCTCTTAAGGAATGTAGGCCTCCTTAAGTACTATGAGGAGGCTACATCCCTGAAGGGGCACTCCAAGTTCTTGGTGCAGCTAATCCATCGATGGGATGTCCATTGACAATATTTTTGTGTAGGTCCTGATCAGTGGTACCTTCCCACTAAGGAGGATATATACTTTATCATTGGGCTATCTAGGAGAGGGGAGGATTTTCCCTAGTTCCCTCATATCCTAGTCAGTGTTGTAGTAGAGAGTCAGCTCATGTACTCTTAGAGATATAATGTGGTTGATGTACTCTTTCCAACTGATTTTCAGGGGTTTGGTGGACAACTTCAGATCACTTCTTTCAGTGCAGAGGAGGTTAGGTGCCTCTCATTGTTAGCGACGACCATTACACACTTTACCAATGATGGACAATGCATTATTTGTGCTCTTTTGTATTATGTTTATTATGTGGTACAAATTCCACGATGTATTATATGGTCTGCCATTTTATTGCGATGGTTTTGTATATCTCTAGATATATGTTGTGCTAAGATACATGGGAGGGTGAAGTTCCCTTTTGCTTCAAAGTAGTTTTGTTTATTTTTTGAGAGGATTTCGGAGACGAGGCCTACTTTTATCCTTCATCCTTCTAGGTTGGTGACTCAAGTGTGGATGCACATGTGGGGTGATATGATGCCCAAGAGGGGCCAACCAGAGTTTCCGACTAGGATTTCCAGTGACACACTTGGGCTACTATCCAGTGAGGTCGATCACATGTTGGTAACGGTTTTATGTCCTTACGCAGGGTTGGATTGGTGAGGATGTCTAAACATACTCTTCACACTGGTTGAGCCACTAGATGCTAGAGGTAATATTAATGTTTTTTTTAAATTAATCTAGTTTCATTTTATTGTCTTACTTAATTAGAAAAAAATTAATTCTAACACGTTCTTTAACTTTTTTCATTAAATTGTTTAATGGAACTGTTTAATTATTGTTGTGTAGTATATATTTTGCAAATCTCGGCACATTCATTGGGGACGTGTCTCCTCCCCACCTTATGCAGATGAGGAGATTCCCGAGGCCATGGCGGGTCAGGGTCCTCGGGTGCAAATACCTGGAGGCATGCGCCATAGGCGGAATACTAGATTCAGGTTGGAGTTGGGCAACTAACTCTATGTACTTATGGTAGAGGTGGGATTCCACCCTGTGCTAATGTGAGACATCAGGGAAAATCCTATGCTCTTAGAGCTTTGGAGGGAGATGGCGTGCAATATGATGTCTCTTATGTGTCATATCATCAGAGCTACTAGGATACTAGAAGTGAGGAGGGATGTCGATGGTAGGCACTCTTCCTCAAGTACCCATTTGTCCAGTACCCCATTGACTGATGAGGGTGGTCGTGGTCCTTCTCCAAACCCTCCTCCTCTTCCTTCACCTCACTTGGTTGAGCAAGAAACACTTATTCCTCCACCACGTGATCTTCCACTTCCTCTTGACAATCCATCATCTTCTACTACAGACCAAGCCTCCACTACTATTGTAGATATGATTATCACATTATTTGGACC